>JXSR01S046294.1:8090-18286 GCA_000969725.1 Ophiothrix spiculata
TTATTTTCTTTAGTTTTTGCTGCCTATTTTCACCTGTATCTTAAAAAGTTTTCTGTCGCAAAGTCCCCCTTTTCGGGGTGAGCGATCACATATTTTTATCTTTTCTATTCCTTTAAAATTCTTTTCCTGACAACTGCCTGTACATTTTTTTACTTGGATAATAAAAATGAAGTTCAGAGTGACATGCATGGAAAACAATACCCTTTCAGCTTTCTAACATTGCCCAACTAATAATATGAAAACAAGTTAAGAAGCTCTCCCGGAAAATAATACCGTATTATCTGTATGTTGTAGCCAATATAAGAATGAGATGCTCCTAGTTAATTAAAGACCTGTCTCTCCTGGCATTGATTCCTAACATAGACTAGGACTTCAATTAGGTGCATGTCTTTTCAGTGTATGCTGTCAACATTGAGGTCCCCACGGCTGGATAACTTAATATTATACTCTAGAAAATGTCATTGTAAAAGTACATTGTAATTACTTAAGATTATTATTTCTAGAAAAAAATATTTTGTATTGTATTAGACATCTTGCAAAAACAATATGGTTTATGCTGATCACTGATCAGGCACTTAGCATGCAATGGTGTATGGCATGCAATGGTGTATGCAATGACGTTATGACCCCAGCCAAATATGGTGACAGGGTCAAGGGAGGTCCCCTAAGACCCACAGTGGAATCAAGAGGCAGAGCTCCTGTAATGGTCCATGATGTGGAAACTCAGTAAAAATAGTGATTTTACTCATTTGAAGGCTTGTTGGGCTATATTGCAACAATTTAAATGTTTGCTCATAAATAGAATGCAATGCAAATAACTCACTATGTTCATAAGGTTAGAAGACCATTGTACCTAACAAGATTAAATGTGCATGTCCTCAAAAACCTGCACTGAAACCTACCAAGCCGGGCTACCAAGAAACCAATGAGAATCGGAATATATATGCTTGAGATTAAAGCATCATCTGAACTACCATATTGACTGATAAGCTAAGAGTAGCTGGAGTATTTTGAGATAAGCACATAAAATTCCAATAAGTACTAATCGCCTCTGGGTTTTTACACCTCGGATTTCACGTGACATGATTGCTCTTAAGATTTAATACTCATGTGAACCACCATATTGACTGATAAGCTGATAAGCCAAGAGTAGCTCTGTATTTTGAGAATGAGCACCTGAAATTCCAATAAGTACTTATCACCTCTGGGTTTCCAGCAGCTAGGATTTCACTCTAAATACAACTAAACCAATATCCAAGCCTCAAAATGATAAATTAATGAGCCACTATTGCTTATAGATAAGGCAATACATACACTATAGGGTTTTGAACTTATCATATATTTTAAAGGTACGCTTTTCTGTGACAAGCATGTTTTATGTTTGACCATTTTTAGATTCACATTGTAAGATATTGTCAAATAGTTTATTTTCTTTTACATCACTTATCATTTTAACAAATAAATGAAACACCCCAGCATTTCCACAGCAATACATGCACACATGGGTATATTTTGAACTAGTTACGTCTTTTTTTCATGTACAAAAAGCATTTCGTTAATGAAAAATACAAAATCTACTTCTCTTATTTCACTGCAAATAAAACAACCATTTTATTTATAAAACAACAACTACTGTTCTTTCCTCCTCTCTTTCTTTTGAAAATGAGGAAAAGGTGTCTAATAAATCAATTGTTGGTTATCAAATTTCAAGAAATGCTTTTAGGCCAAACAAATTGCATAATGTGTTTCTTATCTGCCCATTTGGACAAAATATATTTTCAACATCTCGGTTACCATGCAGAACTCTCTGAAATGATAAAATATAATGCAATAACAAAATTTGTTTTGACACTAACTTGAAAATTATTTTGACACTAACATGAAAATTATCCTTTATCCAATTTTATATTTGACTGCAACACCAATAAATAGCGTAATGATACTATCTAAATAATCAAACCTCATTGATCCCTTCAATGCTAGATAACACAGATGTCATCATATTTCTTCACTTAATACTAAACAAATATATCAATATGCATGCATTATTTATCGCAAAGCTGGATTACTGTCAGTTGATTTTGTAGGTCATCTGCAACACTTCGTTCAGGCTTACTACAGAGCATTGACCATGAGCACAATACAAGTTGCATATAAAGAAAAAGAAAACAACAGGAATCATTTTTTGCAGAATTTTGACATTGAAAATAATTCAAATAATCATATTTTTAATTATTGTATGTCCTTGACATTTTCTACTGCTTTAGTTTCCTGATCCTTTTACCACATTTCTATGCTCTACATTGACCACAAGAGCATTACAGGTTGCATAATTATATAGAAAATAGAAACAAAACAACAGGAATCAACTTACAAAAAGCAATTTTGTATGATTTTTACATTTGAGGTAATACTAACAAACATTATTTTCAATTTGGTGTACGTCCTTGAAATTTTCCATTGCTTTTCATTTTTACTACATTATGTTATTATCATTATGATCATATTGTATCGTTTTAAAAAGTTAAAAGGGAAAAAAGGAAGGAAACAGTTTTTTTTTTAAAACTTTAATTAACCTCATTACATTTTGCAGAAGAAAATTTAAATATCACAAAATCGTGATTCATTGATTATTTCCATTATTGATATCTTTAATCAATAATGTCTTTAAATACAAATACATAAATCAGTTAAAATGTCACACCTTCACTTTGACAAAATCTCAAGTCTATGTTGTACTAACAGATGATGCCCCTTGCAGATTGAAGATTTTACACATCATAACAACAATCCTCCATAGTCTACAAAATCAACCACAATCGTCATCAAATCTGACCTGAATCACTGCACTGCATTTCTACAATTCCCATCCATCACCTAATATGCCATCCCATTGAGTATTTCTCAATACAAACCCATTCTACAGAGGCTTATGATAACATCGTGGAGACGTTTACCTATACTTCAAGTGCCAACTTCAAGAGGGCTTTCAAGATTGGTTAACGCTACTTGGAGGAAGGCCATTACATAAGTGGCACGAGCCAGAAAGAGACTCGGCGACTTATGCGGCAGCTGATTTTATGACTGGGATTTTTGTGACATGTCTTATTTTTTTTATAGAAATTCATGATGACTTACTTTTAAGTTAAAACTCTTTAATTAATAAAAAAAGATGAAGCATATCTTTTCTATCAAAAGAAGGATAAAAAACTGCCCTTTTCACCTCTCAGTTTTGACATTGTTGTTCTGTTCCTGAATCATAGTATAATCAATCTATGGGAATGTTTATTTAAACACAAGAATAGCAGTAAATGTAAACACAAATCATATCAAGTCACAGGAAATTTCACAAGCTAAAAATGTCTATGTGAAGAAAACTGAAAAATGTGACTTGTTTTGTAATGAAATTTATACTATCCACAAATATGTCAGTTTTACAATGCCATATATATAGACCTTGGTTACTGTGGTGATCAATGTTTTCTGGTTCATAATCCAATCTAATTACTCTTTAAAATCAGCTTCTCAATTCTTCAAACGATGTAAACAAACATCCGGAGTGCAGGGTCCCATTGTTTACAAAAAGGACTGGCACCCTGCAATTCCTGGTCAAGCGATCAATTTTGTACAAGGAATTAATGCCAGGGATGTTAGCTGATTCTTCCCTATTAGTTTATATAAGTGCTAAAAATTTTGGTATTTTAAAAATGATTGCAGCATAATATATCATATTTATTTTACAGCTAACCAAATTCTAGTTGAATCATCAGTTGTCATGTACTACCTTCCTCTTACAAACAGTCCAAAGAATTATTCTGTCATTTACAATAACTGTCCTTTCCTAACTTCCTCTCCACTGACAATCACTTTACCTAATGCATTTGTAAAGTTAACAAAAACTTTCATCTGTGCCAAGTATCCTGTTATGTTTTGACATATTTTTCAATGGCTTCAAATCTAGACATGTCACAGTTTGTTTAGATTCAAGTATCTAGCACTAGACCACTTCATTTGGGTTTTAAATTACTTGACTACTCCTTTTGTCATACCTTTTAATTTCAGAATAGTTATTTTAGATGCTATAAATATACAAAACCCTGGTTTGTCATATTCTGTTGTAATTCAAGTACTTTGCTTGGTTAGTATATACAGTCTACTTCATCATGTTTTCATATTGTATGGTCTATTAAGGAGGGGGTACTGCCAAGGGTTTCTTTCTATTTAAATGCCACAAAGTCATACTTGTGGGACCACAATACTAAATACACTGAGGTTGGCAATTTGGCATGTCTAAAATGAGAAAAAATGACTGTCCTTCTAAGTTAGAACCCTCAAACATATGGAAGGGCTATAAGTTTGGTCAGCATTTTGTTCTAATTAAAAAATTTGGTTTATTTAAAGTATTTCCCATGCTATTTTTGATCTCTAGAATGCTTTATCATTATAAGGCTTTCCTACAACATGTAAAGAATTCTGGTACTACATATATGGCCGTCTATCCCAAAGGAGCTGTAAATACAGCAAACTTCATTTTGTGCTACCGGTGAAAATACATTTTCGTAATTTGCCAAAATTGTTTTCTTGACAGATACACAATCCTTGGGTTTTTTTTTTCAAACTACTAGCAAAGTTTCATTTAAAGAAAATTATTGGATGAAATATGAATGAAATATATATGTATATTTTGAGAACAATCAACAGCATATATAGCACTTACTGATCTTTGAACGTGTTATACATATTACTCCCCGACAATCTTTGACGGACCATAACTTTGACTTTTGGAGATCAATTCAAGTTTATTGAGGTGTCATTTTAATCCTTATAACATGGTTTTTGCAAATATTTAAAAAGTGAAAATAACAAGAGGCTGCATTTATGGCTCTTTTGGGATAGAGGGTCACATATTTGGCTATCAGTGATATTGGGCGTCAATACTTTCAACGTCCCGTATCTTAAATGGCAGTCATGGAGTACTTTGTCATCATTAAAAGAGTTCATAGCTAATTACGAAAAGGCACTGTTGAAGAGACCGTTGCTTTATTCTTGAGTTTCCGGGTGTTTTAAGGAAGCAGTTTTGTGCAGTAAGTCAATGGGAAGCTAATTTGTGATGTGTCGCTCTACAAGGCCGACATTTTCTTTTAAATTCTTCAATGCTACCATTGGACTGGTAATTATGATCTGCCATTTAAAAAATACAAATAAATGCACAATCTGCCATTTAAAGAGAAGTTTGATCTTTAGAAATGGCAGTACTTATGAATTCAAATCTATTTCTTCTTTTACAATTTTGTTATTTCAATAAATATCAAGAATTTCAAGGGAAAAATAAGTTGCATAATGATCAACACTTAATTTTCTCAAAGTGCTGAATTCATCTTGATTTTGTTATTTCTAAATTTACCAAGAATCTGACATCAACTTTCATGATAACACTTAATTTTTTATATTTTTGTAATAGCACTAAAGTTTTGATTACAAAAAACAAAGTATCATGGCCATTAGTTTCAGTTTGACATGCCTTACATTTATTTCAAGACTTGCTTTCAAGACATAAATTTAGCATTTCCCAATGGAAGCCAATCCGTACTCCGTAATTTTAACCCCAATGCAGTTTTCCAACCCCCCCCAAAAAAAGGTTGGCTGCTGCAATTATTAAACACAAAAATTAATCAAATATTTTTTCATTAACATGGAAATGTGAGTCCACTTTTGAATGCACCATCACCTCATTGTGGGATAGCATATTTGTACAAATCGATTTCTGGTAGGAAAACCCAAAGCCTCAGTATTATATGCATTTTGACTAAAAACTGTTTTATGCTTGAAACTATATTGGCAAAGTTTGTAAGAATCTACAACAAACACATGTTAAACCATACCACAATGTACATTTTGTCAAATTTGGCCTTGAAATCTAGTTGTTCTTCAAAGTTTCATAAGTGACGGATTGTAATAGTCTCTCCTTACCTGTTTTTGTTATTGTTCCATTAAAAGCGATAGGCTTTCAGGTCTCCTAAACAAATCCTAAACTGACCTGGTTTGCTACTGGTATCTCCTGTAGAAATAAACAAAATTAATACAGAATAGTTAGTTCTAGAAAAGTGAGTCCTGTGGAACAAATCAAATCAATCAAGTCAAACTTTATTTCAATAAAATTTCACAATTGTCTTGCTACGAATGAGAGTGACTTGCTTTGCAACTTTTAACGAATACTATCAAATGGGAATCCTAACCTAATGAAAGTTTTTGTAAATAATATTGGCCATGTAGCACACTTGTGCAAAAAAATGATACATTTAGTAATGTTTTTTGATGATAGCTTAATGAATGGTAGAAGCAAACAGCATAAAAAACCATGAGAGATGCAAAACACATCATATCAATATTTGATCATTTTTTTCATATATACTGAATTGACAAATTAAGAATGCCATCTTCAGTATTTTTCTCATCAAAAAGGCGTCCCTTGAATTTAATGCATATGCACTATTGGGCTTAGCCTGGCTTTCCATCAAATGTTATAAATAAAAGACAGAAAAGCAAGAGAACAAGAATTCAAAGTCCAACTTGCCCTGATTTTTTCACTGTCAATATTATCCAGTTTACCAATGTATAATAACATTTTTTACACAAAATAATAAACCGCTTTTAATGAGACAGAAAAGAAAAGGTCTGAAAGCAAATTTATACTTAGCTTCAGCAAAAATTGAAGAAGTAGTAAATCTTAAGTCTGACCTACTTCAAGTGTTTCTTTGTTTTCGGGCGATATGCAAAGACATTATCTGTTTTCAGAGCCATATAATGCCAATAACGATATCGTTTACTACTTCAACCTAACGGCGTAACAAGATCAGGCTAAATATTTCCTTGTAACGCTCTACAAGTGTGTTACTGAGAATACAGCTTTATCAAGGGGTGACACATAGGGATTTATACAGACTCGGTATTTAACTGAAAAGATATCATTGTTCATAACTCATTTGAAGTATTGAGTACCACTTGTGCACTAAATATCAAAATAGATGAACCCAAAAGCAAAAGATATCTTATCATACAAGTATTATATCAATTTTTAAAAAATATATATTCTAATTTTAAAAAGTGAATCAACAGCTTTCAATTTCCTCTATGATCTAATGGCATGGTTCCAATTATCCATACAATGGCTCAGTCACACATCAAAGTCCAAAGAGTCCATCATACAGCCCAAACATACAAATAACATACAATGTTTTGGTCATTAACAATATTTTCTAGAATTTTTATCCACAGCTGTTAGGGACATAATCAATTTAGACCCAAGCAACTCACGCGCGCCCGAGCCGAGCATGGACAAGCCAAACTTTTTGCCCCGAGCCAAGTTAATACCTGGGTCAAGCAACCATTATAAATTAGGTCGTTTGGTACACATTGATATCATTGACCATTATATTAATTCATTTTTGCCACAGATGAGCGAAATGCAAAGATAGGATGATCAACTACTTGGCTTCAACATTTTGTTATGTTAATATTAATGGATAATAATAAACCTTTAACTACATCCCTAAAGGTTTATAGAGTATACATTATAAGTGTAACTTTGCATACTAGTTGTAAGCTGTAAACAACAACAGATGTCTCAATTGAATTGTCTGATAAACATATGCATTTGAACTCCCAATCCCTCCTCTATTGCTTCACCCTTTCAGCAAAACATGTCAGCTTTAGCACCCAGACATCTTTAACCAGATTTCTGCCCTCCATATGTCACAAAGACGCCCCAAGAGGAAATGAATACAGCATCTGAGACAAGACTCCTCCTCTACATACCATGCATATATAATCCATGCAAGGAAAACTTTCAAGACTCGTATCTTTCCAAGTATATTTCCAAGCCTATAACAAATTCAAATACTTTTGAGGCAATGTTGCTGTGTTATTGGCCTTTGAAAGTGATGGAAAAAATACTTGGAATACACAACAATTTAGAAAAATAAACATTTTTGAAAAAACTCTAGGTCACTAAACTCTTTAAAAGGAATTTCTTGCCAAATCACTAGCCTAACATGTCATGAACGTTCACAGTTACCGTAACAATGGTACATTCAACATAATTTTTTGTAACCAATTTCAATGTATTAACCCTAAGAGAACCAAATCTCACTAAATCTCACTTTAGAGAATCAAGAAAATCAACTAAGTCCCAATACGTCATAGACGGGGGTTATATGCAGGGACGAAATTGCTGCCCGGGCAGCGACTCGGCGGTGGCTTGCTATGGGTATCACTCGCTTGGGAAACGGGAGGTCCCCGGTTCGAATCCCGGTGAAAACACCCATTTTTCACCACCCCCTTTTCGAGGAGATAGGCTAGAAACGGAAGATTTCTTATGATCAGTTAGGGTTAATTTATCAAGCCATAACCCTAAGAGAAAGAACCAAATCTCACTAAATCTCACTTTAGAGAATCAAGAAAATCAACTAAGTCCCAATACGTCATAGACGGGGGTTATATGCAGGGACGAAATCGCTGCCCGGGCAGCGACTCGGCGGTGGCTTGCTATGGGTATCACTCGCTTGGGAAACGGGAGGTCCCCGGTTCGAATCCCGGTGAAAACACCCGTTTTTCACCACCCCCTTTTCGAGGAAACGGAAGATTTCTTATGATCAGTTAGGGTTAAAGTGAAACATTAGAGCCTCTTGAATAACCTACTATATTTTCTCGTATCTGTCACAAATCAAAGGATTACAGGATCTGAACTCAATTTTGAAAACCCCTTTCCTCTCCTTTCAAGTCCCCAGAGCAAATGCGTGTTTGTTTGTAAACATGTTCAGGCTGCTCCTATGCCATGTATATTTCCTTTCTGGGTATATATCTTGACAGGCAAGTAATCTCAAATCTGCTACCCCTTACGAAATTTTTTTAGCTCGTTACGAGCTCGTAACGAGCTCATTATTATGAGCTTGTTACGAGCACGTCATTGAGTACGTCAATGAGCTCATTACAAGCTTGTTACAAGTTCATTACAAGCTAGTTACGAGCTTGTTACGAGCGCGTTATGTGCTCGTATTTGAAACGATACGCTTTGTATTTGAAACGAAACGCGCTCGTATTTGAAACGATACGCGCTCGTATTTGAAACGATACGCGCTCGTATTTGAAACGATACGCGCTCGTAATTAAAACGATACGCGCTCGTATTTGAAACGAAAAGCGCTCGTATTTGAAACGATACGCGCTCGTATTTGAAACAAAACGCGCTCGTATTTTAAACGTAAGGGCTCGTATTTGAAATGATACGCGCTCGTATTTGAAACGAAACGCGCTCGTTTTTGAAACGAAACGCGCTCGTATTTGAAACGAACAGCGCTCATATTTGAAACGATACGCGCTCGTATTTGAAACGATACGAGCTCGTTTTTGAAACGAAACGCGCTCGTTTTTGAAACGAAACATGCTCCTATTTGAAACGATACGCGCTCGTATTTGATACGAAACGCGCTCGTATTTGAAACGAAACGCGCTCGTATTTGAAACGAAACGCGCTCGTATTTGAAACGAAACGCGCTCGTATTTGAAGCGCTCGTATTTGAAATGATACGCGCTCGTATTTGAAACGAAACGCGCTCGTATTTGAAACGAAACGCGCTCGTATTTGAAACGAAACGCGCTCGTATTTGAAACGAAACGCCGAAACCCGCTAAATTTGAAACGAAACGCGCTCGTATTTGAAACGAAACGCGCTCGTATTTGAAACGAAACGCGCTCGTATTTGAAACGATACGCGCTCATATTTGAAACAATACGCGCTCGTAATTGAAACGATACGCGCTCGTATTTGAAACGAAAAGCGCTCGTATTTGAAACAATACACGCTCGTATTTGAAACGAAACGCGCTCGTATTTGAAACGTAAGCGCTCGTATTTGAAACGATACGCGCTCGTATTTGAAACGAAACGCCCTCGTTTTTTAAACGAAACGCGCTCGTATTTGAAACGATACGCGCTCGTATTTGAAACAAAACGCGCTCTTATTTGAAACGAAACACGCTCGTATCGTATTTGAAACGAAACGCGCTCATATTTGAAACGTAAGCGCTCGTATTTGAAATGATACGCGCTCGTATTTGAAACGAAACGCCCTCGTTTTTTAAACGAAACGCGCTCGTATTTGAAACGATACGCGCTCGTATTTGAAACGAAACGCGCTC
>JXSR01S046301.1:4016-15032 GCA_000969725.1 Ophiothrix spiculata
AGCTGAAATGAATATTCAGCTTCGCCGCGCACCATACCGGTATGTATAAAAGTCAATAACATTATCATCATTTGTCATCTAAATTCTAACAAAGTATTGGCTAAATTATTTTGCCTTCTGTGATAAGAAGCTATCAGGACATGTTTCGAACTTGTTCCGCTGGAATTGCACTAGTCTTTGCCAAAGACTCGATTTGTTAATAATCACTACAATTGAGCGCCAAGGCGCGAAACATGGCCAGAGGCCAGTGATTTGAGCAAATTTGAACACAACCACGGAGGTCAAAATGAGAGCAGTATAACAAAAACAAAAAAATAAAACAGGGTTAAAATGAAAATCAAGGTCTTGAAGAAAGACAAGAATTGCACAGATGAAAATGACATTTCCACAGATACATTTATCATAAATGCAAGAAATATGTTCTACATGTACTTGCCAGCTTGCGCTATCGATTTGTTTCCTGCGCCACGACAGGAGTAGAATTCCATATCCTTATATTCTGATACGGGTATCACAATTTGGATACGAAATGTGCGTGGATATCCAAATTTGGATACGTATCCAAATTGTGAGTTCCGCCGAACTGATATACAAGATGGCCCTTATAAAATTTCATCAACATAATATCCACTGGTTGACTTGTGTAACACTTCATATTAGACTGGAACATTTTGTGTCAGCAAAAGATATGAAGAGGTCAAAATGAGGGCAGTATAACAAAAACGAAAAAATTAAACAGGGTTAAAGTGAAAATGAAGGTCTTGAAGAAAGACTAGAATTGCACAGATGAAAATGACATTTCCACAGATACATTTATCATAAATGCAAGAAATATGTTCTACATGTACTTGCCAGTTTGCGTTATCGATTTGTTTCCTGCGCCACGATCAGAATTCAGATACCCCTCCATATCCTTATTCTGATACAGGTATCACAATTTGGATACGAAATGTGCGTGGATATCCGAATACGTATCCAAATTGTGAGTTCCGCCGAACTGATATACAAGATGGCCCTTATAAAATTTCATCAACATAACGTCTGCACTGGTTGACTTGTGTAACTTTTTGCCATTCTGTCTGATAGGACATCCCTAGGTTACCATTGTAGTCAGAGGTGAATATCTTGCTGCAAGACATAGGTATCCTTCTCACAAATGTGAGTGCCGCCCATTTAACTGATGTTTTCCTTATCCTGTTTAGTTTTGTAAAGTTTTAATCAAATATTTAAGTATCTGCCACACGGTTTTGGATGAATGGATCTGACATTCAAAAGTGAATCAAATCACACTTCATATTAGACTGGAACATTTTGTGTCAGCAAAAGATATGAAGAAAAATTTGGAGCTTCGTTGTATGTAGTCGTTTATTTCATTTCAAAGTTTTAAATAACCCTAACAGAACCAGATCTCACTAAATCTCACTTTAGAAAATCATGAAAATGCGCTAAGTCCCGATACGTCATAGACGGGGGTTATATGCAGGGACCAAATCGCTGGCCGGGCAGCGTCTCCGCGGTGGCTTGCTACGGGTATGACTCGCTTGGGAAACGGGAGGTCACTGGTTCGAATCCTGGTGAAAACGCGCATTTTTCAGCACCCTTCCCTTTTCGAGGAGATAGGCTAGAAATGAGAAAAGTTACATGATCAGTTAGGGTTAACTAAAGAAAGCCATAGTACACAAGCGTACTGAGGAAGCGTTAAAAAAGGTATGCGTAAAACACCTGAGAATATGCATTTGGACTGTGGCCTTTACTATTTTCTTAAATTTTGCGGTCATACAGCTAATCATGAATTGTAAACCCCGCAAAAATATGTGGGGGTGCTCTGGCAAAATGAGAGTAAAGATGCAAAATGATATATAATTTGTCATACTTTCCCGTTCCCTTCTCCAAAAGTAGATTAATTTATGCAACCATATTAAAAGGCGGTTCAGAAAATAAAAAATTGCCAAAAAGCGACGTTAAAGTATATTGCTCTATGCACCATTGAACATGCATACTAATTACCTGCCTACATAGAGAAACCCCTGAAAGGTTATCACAGAAAACAATAACATTCATTATTTCTGGTTACACATTATACTTGAAACTTGGCATACATAATATTGAGACTATAAATTATTCTATCAATATCGTCACAATCTGCAATCGTTTCCAAAAAGTTGAAAATGATGTCATCATCGACTCAGGCCCATCTTAGTGCAAGTTTTACAGAACATTTAGGCCCGTATTCCAGAAAGGTGTTTAGCTAAATCAAGGTTTTATTTCTCGTCAACAGCACGATTCATTGAACTGTTCTGCTTGAAAGCTGCAATGATGCGTATCATTCCTGGACAGTCGATGCTCAGTTAAACAATTGTTTAGTTAAACACCTTTCTGGAATACGGGCCTTAGAATCTTTTTGATTCGATATTTGACACTATAGATTGACATGATCACACATAGGGCATGCTAAACAAAAATGGTCTAACTTTGTTGGTAATCTCTTTTAAACTTCTTATCATTTTGAACAAAATTATTAAGCTTTGTTTTATCATTTTTTAATTTTGTTAAATTTTGATTTCAAAGTCTGCATCATTATCTTGTTTGGTTTTGAAATGGTATGTTTTCCATTAAACAGTTGTTTTTACCTTGTTTGCTTTTCTGAGTTTGCATATTATACATTGCTTTTGTGTATTAGATACCTCAGTATATATATTTATGCACATGATTAAGCCTAGTTCCAACTAAAGCCATGGTCAAAATAATTTGTACAGAACAGAAGATTATTTGCCCATTTTGTATGAACTTTTAACGTCGTTTATTTTGCGAAACTGTGTCCGTAGATCATTAGAAATTAGTGAAAAATGGTGTCAAAAAATCAGTATGCCATACACAAATTTGTAGCCGCTAATAGGGATGTCCCAAGGGTAATAACACATATCCTAAGCCTATAATAGCTTTGATTTGTTTAAAAATACAGGGTCCGCTAGCTAGTCCTTCGACTGTCTAGTCCGAAAGCTCGCAAATCCGAAGGCTCGCTAGTCCGAAACGTTATTCAATGGGGAAAAGATAACCTTGAAAAAGGCTCGTTAATCTGAAAAAACAGCTCGCTAGTCCGAATATGAAAATAGGCTTGTCAGTCCGAATTGTTAAAACAGCTCGCTAGTCCGAATTTGAAAAACTGCTATAGAAATATAATTTGATACGGTTTTTGCTTTACAAATCCAGTTTCAGCTCGCTAGTTCAAATTTTTAAATAGGCTTGTTAGTCCAGGGGCCGATTTCACTAACATTTAGCGATGGTCGCTAACACCGTTTTGATCGCTAAATTCCAAAAACGATCGCTAATACCCACTATTTAGCGATCATTTAGTGGAGTTTAGCGATCAAAACGGGGTTAGCGACCATCGCTAAATGTTAGTGAAATCGGCCCCAGATTTAGAATAGGCTCGCTAGTCTGAATTTTGAAAAAAAGGTGTAAGAAATATACACTTATTTTTTTCTATTCAGACTAGTGAGCTGTTTTTGAAATTCAGACTAGCCGGCTGTTTTTAAAATTCGGACTAGCGAGATGTTTCTAAGATTCGCATTGATGAGCTGGTTTTAAAATTTGGACAAGCAAGCCTTTTTTTAAAATTTGATCTAGCGAGCCTATTTTTAAATTCGGACTAGCAAACTTTTGGACTAGCGAGCTGTCAGACTGGCGAGCTGTGTCCAAAAATACTTGATTGATCAGTCATAGCTGATTGTGGAATATTTATGGGGAAAATCACAGATTGTGACTGATTACATAGTTTTTCTATCAAGATTAACGCAACAATTGGCGGGATATTTAATTGTGTCATATGGTAGGTGATTGTTGGAACTGGGCTTTAAGGGGTTTTCTAAGAGATACAAAATATCCCTTGATTTTCTTTAAAATATAATATTTGGTAGATTTGTTTGTGCTGATAACGAATCAAAATTTAAAAAAAGAGTTCACCATGCTCATTTTTGAGATACAGACATTTCAAAAAGTATATATTTTCATATAAATCACTTGATTTACCGCACAAAGAAAAGGGAAAGCTCCAAAAAGTCGATCAATTGTATTTGTAAAATAGTAAAAGCTCCACTGATTTTTAAATTTTTACCTATGTTGAAGCACTTTTTGCGTACTTCAAAATACTGAAAAAAAAGTATGGTCACCATATTAGTTTTCAAGAAAAATGACAAAAACTGACATTTTTCAATTAAATTTGACCGCGTATATATTACGCAGCGATGCGACGCGTGATTAACCAGATGTTAGCAAAGCATGTGTTCAGTGTGCGTTGAAATTTACGCACACAAAACGGATGGAAACGATTTTTTGATTTTTTCACTATTTATGAAAAAATCGTTATCCCAAGTTGTAAGCAACTGCATCTCTGAGAAAACCCCTTAAAGGTAATGGAATGTATTATAATCAAGTATAAATCCATGCATGAATTATGAATGATATGGCTTAATTTGGTACACCAATTGCATCAACAGTCACACTTTACTTCACCATAAAATTCACAAAAGGGAATAACTTTATTTCTTCATTTCTTTATTTCTTCTTCCATTGGTGACGCCATATTGTATTTCATAAATAAAGAATAAAGTTATTCCTCAGGCTAGTTATCCCAGGCTGTATCAAATCCTACTTAGCTCATGGCTCCGAACTATCTCTATTTCAAGAAATAAATAACTTTTATGAATACGGGCCATTATTTATGCTTTGTAGACCTTGTTTAAATCTTTGAAATTGCCATCACTTTTTACATTAGAAAAGTTGTCTTTGACAATTTTGACTTTTGAATTTAGGTAAATAATAGCAGTGTAGCTATCATTTGCAAATTTCTCAAAATTTGATTGATTTTAGGTGAATGCTAATGAATGTTGTTTTTTTAATTAAACGTCCCTTTTTGAATATGAAAACCTTGTTTCAACATATAAAATAAATCAGGCAATTTAATTTTTTGTGAACTTGGGTAAAAGAAATGAATTTTTGGTTTAAAAATATCAAATAGCTCCCAATTGTTGCATAAAGTAGGAAATAGAGAGTTCAATTGTCCTGTGTGAATTGGAGGGAAAATTTTGCTTCCCAGGGATTTACAAAGCTCATTTGTTTTGTTCCCAACAGGGTAGAAAGCGCCCTCATGGAGGCGCCATCGGACAAAACGCAAACATGACGACCAGAAACATAATGGCAGCCATATTGCAAACGATGGGTCCTGTTTCTACATACAGTGCTTGCAGTACAAATTGGACATTTTTACGCATGATGTCTATTGAACAGTTCATGACTGCATGCCAAGAGCTTGAAAAAGTCGGGTTGGGAAATTCAGTAGTCCTTGGGGCGATACATGTTTTTATAAAACTTCAACCGGATGACGCAGAGCCTGGTCTTAGAAGTAATTCGGACTTGTGTTCTTTGGACTATTATACTACAAGATATGATATGGCATCACCTAAAGTCATAACTCCAACTTTACGTCAGAAATTGGTGTCAATGGGCATGGTCTCTGAAGAGCTTTTTAATCAAAATTGATTGGAGCTGCATTGTATGACAGAAGTAATGTTTATTTAGCACCAGGAATATATCCAATGTTGTAGTCTCTGAGAGATTTTTATTTAAAGGTGATTGGAAGATATTATTTGGCAGCAACCATTGATGTGTCACAAACTTTTAGGGTGAAACCCTAGTCGGCCTCCAAACAAAATTTTCACTACCAAACATTTGGTTGTGACATCAAAATGATCATGATTGACTTCAAATAAAAAAACTTCAACACAGAGTTGAGACCAAATAAAATATCACACTAAATTGCACATGTGTTGAATTGCCATATACATTGCTCCAAATGTTTGTTACCAGATTATACTTAATAAATCTGATCGCAAATATTTGGTGACGTCACAACCAAATGTTTGGTAGCGAAAATTTTGTTTGGAGGCCGACTATGTTTTGAGTCTTACACCAGAAATTTGTGCTGATGCAAATGTTCTCTGAGGAACTCAATAATCAAAACTGATTGGAGCCTTACATTGCATTAACGTAGCCTGAACCTTAATTCTATATCACAAACTGTTTATAATGTTGGGTATTGTTGGGTGATGAGGAGTTTTTTAACATAACGGATTGGAACTCAGCTAGACCTCAGATAATGTTGACATAGTTGTATATCGCAAATTTAGTTTGACAATTTTATGTGTCCATGTGATGTCCATCATCTTCCTGATCTTTGGTATTGTCTCTGAGAAATTTAAAGCTCATTAACAGAAATCTGCACAAACCATAGTTATTGATATTACAAACTTTCCAGATTTTGGATTTAGATGTTATTATATGGTCTCAATGGCTCTGGTACATCTGGTAACCTTATATCCAAAATTGGAAGTGGGCAAGATATGACCTTATCCAAAGTTTAATTGTTCACTATATTTTTCTCCTGAATTGACGTTGTCACAGGGGATGGGGCAATTGCCCTACAAGATTTATGGAGTATAGGTGCTAGTAATGTCAAGGTTGCAGATTTGAATCATTTTGCTGACTGTCATTTAGTATGTTTTTGTGTTAATTTTAAATAGTAATTTAACAGTACTTAAAGAAAATTTAATCATGCTTATTGAGTGCTAATGTACAAAATGCTAAAAATTAGTGTCATGTCGCAATTTTGAACCATTTTTTTTTTCTCTTGAAGAATTAAAAAAGTGAAGAATTATAATGAAAGTTCAAGAAAGTTGGGGCAATAGGAAACTGGAAATTGACTTTTAATTAATCTTATACCCAGATTTGCCAATTTTCAACAAATTGGCTGAAATCAAGAAACTTTTTCAAGAGTTGCATACATTTGTATAGTTTTGATTTTCATGCGTTTAAATAAATTGATGTTTCAAGAAACTTTTAAAATATCCACTGATATCTCTGCTGATACCATAAATTTGAGAGACTATATTGTTTTCTCACTAAATTGCATTACAAGAAACATATTATACAAATATTAACTGCCAAAGTGATCTCAAAACCATGAATATGCCTGAAGCAAGGCTGAGGAGGTAATCATAGTTTTGAAATCACCAAGGAAGTTATAGGGGGGAACCGTCTTTCTCCGCCATCTTGTGTCGCTCGTGGAGCAGAGTTATTGTATCTCCGGATATATTCAGGATTTGACCCGATATCCAGGCAGATCGCGTAAATCTTCACCTGACGCATATACAGCGTGTGCAGTTTGTTTCACGCGCAAACCGTGTCTGCGTTTCATGTAGCCTGCATTGCGACTTGCTCTGATAAAAGTACGCTAGTTTTCCCGCTAATCCGTTGCGAAGACTCTCGAAGTGTTGCACGCGGAGCCGTAAAATGCCGGAGGTACAATAACTCACCCTCCATGAGCGACAATCCAAGATGGATGCCGTCCCATAGGATATACACGGCGATAAAATCAAAATGGCGGAGAGTACCGGTTCCCCTTTATAACTTCCTTGGAAATCACCAAGGTGAAATAATTGTAACCAAAGTTACCATGCCGCAAACAAAAAGCAGTCAATATTTGTTTTTTATACCGAATATGTAGATTTTTGTCATCTGGTTGGTTAAAAGAACCATTTTAGCACTTAAAATGCCCGATGGTGATTTTATTTCTCCTTATCAGCTGACTGCGTCGTATTGTGCGTACAAAATAACTAGCTTACGCACTGTAACTTGTGTTTGACCATGAATGCCTATAGTTGCGCGCGTAAACCTGGAGTTACATCGGTGTGTGGCACAAAATATGTTGAGCAGGCCTAGTGAAAATATGCCCGGGCCTATCCAAGCCCTTTTAACCTATCAGAAGACAGGAATCTATACATGAGGTATATAAAGTATTTTTATTGTGAACACATCCAAATTCTTGCAACACCAAACCATTTTGACACCACTAAACCAGTATGTGTAATGTAAAATGTTATTCAAAATCAGTTTGCTTAATTTTTTGGTGTTAATGACATTGTATAATTTTCAGCTTAAAAACAGACCAAATTGATATTTTTTATAAAAATAATAAAATAACCAGAAATACAAATAATGGTACCAAAATCTTTTAAACTTACAGCAACATAACAGTTAATTTAAAGTCGTAGGCGCTGCTACCAGTTGAACACCTATAATTGTACTTCTGAGAAAATTGAAGAACCATCTAAAAAGTAGTTAAATTTTCAGGTAATACTGTAAGAAAATCAATCATGTACTGTGAACATAATTTTTTTATTTCCATGCATGTGGTACGTATACCTTTTTCGCTGTACATTTTGCGCTGGACAAATTGAGTATGAAAAGTGCTAAGATATTAAAAAGTGTGTGTGAAAATGATCACTTATACAGCACTTGAAAATACCATTGGTATAAGAAGGTACAGCGATGCAAGCTGTTGGACTTTGGCTGTGTATAATGAAATTATGTAGTAGAATCACGATATTCTTAAGTTTTGACAGTGTTACACCTTGGTAATGTTGTGACTAATGTAAAATGTTTAGCAGAAAAAATAACATAGACAAAGCTGTGAAGTTACGCTAAAAGTTGAAATTAATTTTTTTAAGTTTCTTACATGTAGATCGTAAATGCATTTGGAGGGTATTTTACATAGTAGTGAGTTTACGACGCACCATATAGCTGCCAATGTATTCTTGTTTTTTTAACATAGCTATATCATGAAGGATCGTAAATTCGATTTTGTAAGTGCTTCTGATCTACAAATACACACCTTGTGCTGAAAAATACCAACTTCTTAGCATGTTTTCAGTGAGTCATTAGTTGCAAAACTTATTAACTTACCATTGATATTTGAACAAGATTACAAATCTTAGTTTATCTTAGTCATATCAAAAGGTACCTTAAGGGTCCCAAAATCAAAAGTGATTTTTGGTCTCATCTGAAAGATTATATTTTAAGCTTTAAAATGACACCTTGCTTTTGGTTATTGGATGATTGCAAAGTTACATCGGTAAAAGGCATCGGACTGCTTCGGAAAACTATAGTTCTGTGAAAATCAAGTTTAAATTTTTTGACCACTTGTACTGAGTAAAATTTGAATGGAGAGAGGATTTTTATATTGGTTTTTAACACATTTTTCTTATATTGGAACCTGATTAATATGATAGAATATACTTCCAAGGTAATATTTCTGATGAAATTAGAAATTCAACCTTGGGCGTGATTTTTGACTATATGCTCAGCTCCAATGGCCCGTATCTTGTAAGTTACTATGCCGACCTTAAGGTACCTTTCGATATGACGGGTCACATATCAATGAAGCTTCTTATGCATTAGTGAAATACACTCAGTTCAATTCTACTATATCTTGACAGTTCATCACATCTTGCCAAGGCTTGTATGAGTTTTAGATGTTACATGTCTTTAATGCCTCTTGTTTAGTTTTCACATATATATTTTCTAAATGCTATAGTGTAATTTCATATAGTCACATGTTTTTTCTGAAATGTTATTCATAGTTTTGTTTTGTATATAATTAAGTTTATTTTTTGACATTGTGAGCTGATTTTAGTAGTTGTTGTATATATGTTGTTGTGATTTTGAAATACGAAAAAACAACCAATTCTGATATGCTGCAACACTGTACTATGTAACCTCAAACATTTTGTGATATTTTCAGAGAGGTAAACAGAAAAAAAAGAAAAAAAATATATAAAACTGATTTTATTTCAATTGATGATTTTGTGTTAAGGCCAAAAAATAAATTGTTTGGTTGTCCTCCACAACTTTTTTTTTGGGCAAGTGCGGGCGGGCGGATTTTTTTAAATAGATTTTGATTTCAAATGTAAGTCAAAGTACACCAAATTATGGCATCTATAAAGATGCAAATAAGTCAATTGTACCAAAAATCTCTTTATACAAGTTTAAAAACAGTATTAAAATGTAAACAAAATGAAAACAACAACTTAAAAAATATTTTCAAAAGATCAAAATTCTCAAAGAAAAAAAACTTTTTGGAAATCTGAAAATTAGGTGCGGTATACTTTTGTACAGTAAAACCTTTTTTCCACTTTCGAAAAATAGGTCCAATATTACAGAAATTTGGTTTTCAGTTTTGTAATAAATAAATCTGTTTAGATTTTTACATCTCATATCTGAATGTACTTAGCTGTGTAGATTTAATTGTTACCATAATTACAAACATTTTCACTAGTATCTCAAAAACAAAACATGTTTTAGCTGCAAAATTTCACAAGGGTTATGAGAAGATATGTGTAAAATATTTGGACCAAAATCTTAAACGTAAAAAAAAAAATGTTGAAGTAATCGGACGAAGCTCTTTTTAGCAAGAACCATATTGATAGTCTGTAAACTTATGACACAGTGCAAGGAAGTTTACGAGAATCTGAGATTTGATTCTTGCAATGATTCTTGTTGCATCCAGATATGAGAATCAGTTGCTTTCACTTAATTAGGCCAAATAAAATTAATAGTTTGTCTCAAAGCTCCTGCGCGCAATAGTTTTATCGTGCGCGTTAGTTTCACTCAAATCAGAAAACAAAAATTTAACCTTTTTTAATTTTTTTTCCACCGAAACTGTGAAAAAACAGATGACAACAATGGTCAATTTAATTTATTTTGTCTTTATTCTGTTTTTAAATACAAGGCCATCATGTAAATATATGAGGGGGAAACATATGGAACTCTTGTAGAATAGCACTCAGGACTTCTGTCACACATGAAAAAAAATGAAAAAAAAAGTTGCATTTCGCATTAGATTTTCAAGAGTAGGAGAGCTTTGAGACAAACTATTATTTTAAATTGGCCTTATGTAGTAATTGTAACTGTTTCAGCCAATTTTGATTCTCACAAAGCAAAACACAATTCTTAATTCCCTTGATGACCATATAACTTTGTTTGATTTGATCATGTTGTAAATAATCAAGAGCACAATTTAATATTTTTGAACATAATCATGTTTGTACATTGTGTAAAGCAATATTTTCTATTTTGTATAAAACAAACTTTGCATATCAGTTCGGCGGAACTCACAATTCG
>JXSR01S046313.1:26998-51722 GCA_000969725.1 Ophiothrix spiculata
GTAACTTTTTTGTTTTGTTTTAGGGCATCATTCACTTCAGGTCTTCTTGGCCTTTTGATGATGTCCTCAATATCATTTTGTTTTATCTTTTGATGTGTTTTTATCAAATGTGTGTACCTGTTGATATTGAAATAAAGTTTGATTTGATTTGATTTGATTTGGTGTGAATGTGAATGGTGTCGAATGTGAGGTGAATTATAGAAATTTCGTCAGGTGTTGCTGTATTCTGGCTGTTAATATTTGATGTCATTGTTACCTCGACGTATTACATTTAGACTTGTCAATCTATGACAATTCATGAGGGTACCTTGACAAAATTGCAACACAAGATATTTGGCTGAAATTAAATGTTGGTGACCTCCCAAACACATATTCAAAACGTAGGAAAATGTAAACTTGTCAAATTTGGTTAATTAGCATAACACAAAATGGCTGCCAAAATTTCACAATTGGTCAAATCTTGTTCAAAATCACTCCAACATGTTCTTCTCATCACACGGAAGCAGAAAAGTATACTTCTAATTATACATGTCTGAAATATGGTTCTGGAGTTATAGCCAAAAATACTTTTTAATGCAGATATTTTACTAATTTTAAGGTATTTTCCTGTAACATTTACGTGAAATATGTTTCAGTGTACATGAAATGTATATTTGTTCCGAGTCTGTAAGGATACTCTTAATGCCTCCATGATTTTACCAAATTTTCAGCTGCGGCAGCTACAAGAACAGGAATGGTACTGAGTTTTTTTTCCAACATAAGTCTAGAAGATATCGCTGCATGTGCACCTAATGCTGTCAGATGGATAAATATTGCCATCTTGAAAGATCGTGATATTGTCAAACAAGCCGTAGAGAGGGCCGAGAATGCAGGTTACATGGGGATATTTGTGACATGCGATAGACCCATAGGATCCAAAAGAGAAGCATATTGGCTAGCCTGGCCACCCAAGGAGTTCAGACGGGACAATATAAGGTAGGATATTCCATATCTCACGCGCAGTATTACTTCTAGATTAGATTGACATATTTTCTTTTCGTCCCTTCGCATGTATATTATCGATATCCCCAGCACAAAGGAGGGGGGGGGGGGGGGAGGGCTTTGGGGGCAATTGCCTCCCCCAAATTTGCCCCCCCCCCCGAAAACAAAATCAGAAGCTTTTAGGCGCAACATTTCTCTCAATTACCCCTTTTTATTGATCATTTTGACATAAAACGTACAAATTTTGCGCGATTCACGCGTATTTCACTATTAAATGTCATTATTTTAGCCAAAAATAGGCGGTTTTTAGCCAAATTAAAAACATTTGTCCGAAAAATTTGCGCGCTACGCGCGCGTTACATTTTTTCCCGGGTATAGTTTACAAAAGCTTAGTACTTGTTAAGTGTATGAAAATAAAATCTTTCCTAAAAATGCCGTTTTCAATTAAAAAGAAGAATTAGCTGGTAACTTTTTCAGTTTCATTTAACTCTGTTATTGATGTTATAAGCAATATGTTGTTCAAAGGGCAATATATGACCAAGAAGACAAGAATATGTTATAGTAAAGTCTTACTTAAAAAGGGTATGTCTTCAGACTTGATTGAACATACTTGTTTAGGGTGTGGGAAAACAGGACAAATTACTTGTTTCGGGTATATGAAAAAAGAGATAATTACTTGTTTAGGGTCCTTTTTGAAAGGTCATGTATGGCAGTGGCCCCCGGCTTTTGCAGACGACTTAATGGGATGGGGTGGTTGTACATGCAGGTTATCGTTACTCACACGGTAGAGACAATTCTACTGAGAAGTTATTTTAGATAATTGGTGGTATATTTTTGTTTCAAATCATGATATCACATGTATTATGCTCTTCGGTTAATATGGCTACATTGAAATTTAAATCAGGGTAATCATGACGAAATGGTAGCAGTAGCTAATGTATAGTAATATTTAATGAAAACAAGGGTAGATCTAACTTTTTTGCGAGATACCTGATGCCGATCCAAAGTGAGAGTGCCCTACTTCGGAAAGAGAGACAGACATTTATAAAGATATCATGATACTTTTGCTCTGTCTTAAGGTCACGGCTCTCTACTAACTTTATGTCCCTTTTGTTCTTAAATTTTCCGATCCCCTAAACACTCGAGAAAATGGATTTTTAACATGTTCTGTAAGTCAAGAATCCTTTTGAAACGCTAAAATTTCAAGGTGATTAGAGTAATCAAAAAGGGGATGTGGGTTTAGTCTTTTAAAACACTCCCGAAGGGTATAATTTCTTCTTAAAAAAAAAAAAAACAACTGGAATTGGATTCCGTATGAATTTCCCAAAATTCATAACCTATATAAAGATTTTACAAATAGCAATTTAGCACCAGAGTTTGAAAAAAAACACTACCCCTTGAAAATTAATGTTTTGATACCCTAAAGGATATCACCTGATTCACTCTTCGGCCCTTAAAAACAACGGTATTTCACCTATTTCGTGGTCACGCCTGCATACATGATTAATACTTGGCTTATCCTCCGAGAGGACAATGAGATGTGAGGGAAGGATGACGATAGAAGGAGGCGGACGACCAAAAAGAGGAAGGAAGTGGTAAGATAGAAAGGTGGCAAGAAAAGAGAATGAAGGGACCATGATAGATTAAGCACATTGAAACCCCGGGGGTAACTGATATTGGTGTCCGGGTAACCACCCGAGTTCCGCAGGTTCCGAAGGTGAACCTATGTAAGACCAAAAATTGGCAAAAATGAGTGAAATGATACCCTATCTGAGACCGTAAATCTACCATATCTGTTCGAATGGATACCCTATCCGGGACCATACCTGTTCAAATGAATACCCTATCCGAGAGCAAATATGATGAAATAATTATTACAAGAAAACAAAGTAAAATGTATCTATATACCATTTTAACACTTTAAGAAGTGTTTCTAGGTATTTGAAACACTTTTATTGGTAATTTAAGGCACTGTTGTTATTAATTCAACCATTCTTTCTTAGTTTGATGCCCTATAAGAGACTTAAAAGCCAAATTTGATACCGTATGTGAGACTTGTAGAGTACTAGGTTGATTTTGATACCCTATATTGCAAGTCTCGAGACCTGTCCAGGTCTCACCTTTTTTGTAACGCGGGTGGTTACCCGGTCAGAATACCCAGTTACCCCCCCCCCCCCCCGGGGTTAAAACTTATAATATTATACATTTCAGACTGCCAAATATGTGTAGCGATTCTGACAATGAACCCGATATTGATCCATCATTTACATGGGAGACCATAGATTGGTTAAAGTCAATCACAAAGTTACCCATCGTAGTCAAAGGAATTCTAACTGGTAAGCTTTCGTGACAGTATTATTCTGAATTCAGGCAAGACACGATAACTTCATCGGCAGCATCTTTGACTGGAATATAAAGGTTACCTAAGGGTGGATTCACACTCTCATACATTCGGTACCGAATGTATATTTGTGACGTCAAAATATATTCGGCATCGAATAAAAAGTATGAACCGGAGAAAGATATATTTATATCAATACGTGCTGAAATAGTGTTGTCAAGCGGGATATTAAAATTTCATCCGTTTCAACTTGGCATGGTCATCTAGTTTTATTCGATGTCGAATGATTTTGACGTCACAGTATGAATCAACCCTTAAGAGTGCTAAAAGTTAAGATCATTAACTGTGTTGGTAATGTGCATATAAGAGCAAATAGCCACTGTCTAAGAACCATCAAGGCAAGCGCATACACTGTTACAAAAATGACATGCACCTTGACTTAGTAATACTAACTTTGATACTATGATAAAATAAAATGAAGATATTAAATCAATTAGGCCAAAAAAATTAATTGTTTGGTTGTCCTCCACAACTATTTTGAGAAAAATGCGGGTTGGCCTTATATACCGAGTGAGTCAAAAAAACTGTAATAGTTAAATAAAAGCCATAAGAACAAGAGATATCATGAACATAAAAAGTATATATCGAAATAGATCATAGATCAACCTTTAAAATGGTGAAAGAATGGAGAAAATTGATAAAGGCGTCATAGAGATACACCTATTTAAATAGGACGGTATAAAGATGGTTCTGTCGACCTGTCGTGCATATGTTTTATTTACGGAGGACACAATTCTGACATTATCTTTTTTTCTTTTGTTTTCGGTTGTCTTGAAAATGGCCGTTTGAGCTTGGTGGCCTTGAAAATTCAATATTTGGTTGAACGTGGACTTGGACACATTTGGCAGGGGATTTCTGTGCGAGCTCACTTCTGGATCCCTTGACAATGTTTGACGAACGCGGTCGACGTTTATCCTGCTTCTTGCTGTTCGCGGTCTTCCAAATCTCTCTTTACTAAGGTTATGGACTGTTCCTGTTCTTTTGAATTTCGCTTGAATTATATTATTAGATGGTGGATGCGCATTGTACACGCGATTGGGGGAATGCAACCCGGAATATCCGTTTGACTTCTTCATGAGATTTGGTTGTAAAATAAACCTCAGCATTAAGAGCACAGACGTTGCTCGTTGGTGATCTGATCTTGAGACATTTTGAACAATGACTGATTGATAAGCCCTCCCTTCTAAGACAGACACATGTCGTTTTGCACTTGAAAAGACCGCCTAAATTATCTTTTCTTTGTAAATTAAAATATTAAGAAGAGATAACCTTCAGATCACTGGAGCAAAGTAATCGGTTTGTGCTATTATTCTGGAAGTGTTGGCAAGAAACTCTCTCCAATATTGGTACTTACTCATTTGACGAGGCATGCTAATTTGGACAGAACTGTTTTTATACCATATTATTCAAATTTGGGTATCTTTGCAATGCCTTTATCAATTTTCACCATTCTTCCACCGTTTGAAAGCTTAATTCATGACCTATTTAGAAAATAATATTTTTTGTTCGAAATCACTTTTGTTCTTACAATATGGCTTCCATCTAATTATTGCAGTTTTTTTGACTCGCGCGGTATATATAATTATTGTGATCGACCTGAGACTCTGTTTTAAATGCAGCTTCTGTATCTGATAGAAAGATTTCAATGCGAATGAAACAACGGTATAGATGTTAAATGTCCACACAGTAGACCAGTTAATGTTTATTCACTTGCCTACTTCCAGGTAATAAAAAAACATGCATCTATTACTTTTTTTGTTTCAGCTGAGTGTGCTCGTGAAGCAGTGGAACATGGTGTATCTGGTATACTTGTGTCCAACCACGGAGGAAGACAATTAGACGGAGTATTGTCCTCGGTATGTTCAAATAAAAGAGATTCGTGTACCCCATGGATAGATGGAATAACAGCCACAGTTTGTCCAATTGACGGAGATCCGGGTAGTTGGTGTAGATAGAGTACCGTAAAATGTCCACAGTGTTTCTGGTGGTTCTGACCGGTTGATAGCGTTATGAACAACGGTTCTGGGCGGTCAGCCGCGGGTTGAGTTTTAAAGTGACACTTTATGAGAGCACCCTTGATTATGATGCAGACTTGATGCTAGATAGTTGTAAGTCTGATGAAGAAGATGACGTCATTCTGTGAGGAAAATTTCTGGTTAAGGTGCACTCTCACATCTCCAATACAGTGCAGAGATGCTTCTTTCGCCTCCTACTTCCACCATTTTCTTTCCTCGCCCAAACGTTTCACTTTATTAAGGTTTGGCGTCCAAAGACATTCGCTCATCCGAGATACATTCACTCACGAGATTCGCTCTGAAATATTCTCTAAAATAGAGTTTTAGAGTTATTTGAGAAGGTTCTCCAAATATGTACCACGCATTACAATCAAATTTTCTAACACACTGAATTCCATAGACCACGTCATTTAAACGTATAACTTGTGTTTAAATGTGAGGGATATTGTAGTCTTTGTAAATGCTTTTTTCTGATAGTCCTCCGTGACAATGGAAAGTTATACCAGTGCAACAAATTTAAAGTGGTGCACTCCTCCCGCCTTGGACTGCCCCCTGAAGGATCGTCCTCTCAAAATGACGTCATCTTCAAAATTTAATAACGTCACCGCTATCTAGTATAAATGGTCTACTTTATAGCCCTAGTTGGCTGCAACGTCAGTTTTCCTTAAGTCAGAAACGTTTTCAATTACATTTTATGCCCGCTTAATTGGATTTAACCCGATTATGATACCAACCTAGATGAATAAGAGATTAAACACAACTACATAGAGATATCTCGTTTAATAATAAAATTTGATATTTAAAACATTTTTTTACCATAACGGTACATATATCGATGGATATATCTTGAACATACTGGCCCGTATTCCAGAAAGGTGTTTAGCTAAATCAAGGTCTTATTTCTCGTCAACAGCACGACTCATTGAACTGTCCTGCTTGAAAGCTGTAATGATGCGTATCATTCCTGGACAGTTGATGCACAGTTAAACAATGGTTTAGCTAAACATCTTTCTGGAATACGGGCCACTATGTATATACTAAATCCATTTTATATCAAACACAGATCGATGGTTTACCAGAAGTTGTTGATGCTGTGAAAGGGTCTGGAGTGGAGGTGTATCTAGATAGTGGTGTGAGACTAGGTACTGATGTGTTTAAAGCACTTGCACTGGGCGCAAAAGCAGTGTTTATTGGTCGACCTGTCCTGTGGGGTGTGGCTTGTTTTGTAAGTATTAATATGACTAGTTTTTATGTCATACAGATCCTAAATTCCTTTCTTTTAACCCTCATCTAACTATTGGGTGTTGCAACCCACTTACTCCCAGTTACACAAAAACGCAAAAGCAACTAACCAAAAAATTGTTAAATTCTTTAAAAGAATATTTTAATATTCTTTTAAAGAATTTAACAATTAAAATTCTCTTTAAAACCCATGTTATGGGTGAATCAAAATAGGGTACCATATAAGCGCACATATGTGAACCGTCTAAGTAGTGATGTACGGGGTTGGGGTTTTACAACTCAGTAAAAAAAAATTCCTGTTTTTGAAAAATATTTGCATGCTTTAAACTAAAAATAACAGGACATGTACGGACAATCTGATATTTTCAACGTTTACAATTAAACTTTGATTAAGTGACCTTTTTTGCCAAACGTAGCAATTTCCCTCTACTTTATGAAGTCATACGTATATAACGCCTTTGTCGCTTTAGTGATGATTGATTGTAGACTACGGCATGATAACAATATCAGGACCTTCAAATATACCGTGCTTTCATAGTATTTTTTCCAGACTGTATTTGTAATGAAAAAAGCACAATTTGCAGACCTCATTCCGATTTAGCATGTTTGATACTCTGAAATGTTGAAAAAACTATACTGGCTACCAAAAGACAAATGGATTATTTTGAAAACCATGCTTTACATTAACAAGTATATGAATGATCTTGCACCAATCTATCTGACCGTCTCCGTAACAATCTTTACGCCAAACCCGCTGGTCAACTTTCTTCAAGGAACATCCTCCAACTTGACATACCAAGAAGCAGCAGAAACCATGATGGCGAACCATTTAGTGTACAAGGTCCCAAACAAAACTAGAACGTGTTATTGCTTATATACTCTTTATTACAAATTGTACCAAAAATATCCCACTTAAAAACTCATGAAAAACATACAAAATCATAAACTCTTATGGCTTCTGAAGAAGAAAAAGTGCATGGGAGATGTTTTAAAAATACTTGATTGTATTCCCTATACCTAATGTTCGTATCTGTCGGTTCGTATCTGTTAGAATCTTTTTTTAAATATTCATTATTGAGAAAATTAGTTTTCTTACAAACTTGATCTTTACACTAAATTAGAAGCTCTACACATACTACACTGTGGTGTAGTATTTCGCTCATAGTGTACCGCGTTTTGCGAAAAGGCGACAAAATGTGCGGTTCGTATCTGTTGCGACGTGACAGTCACATAGGTTTTTTTTGATATTAATATCCTTGTAAATCATTACTGTAAATATATTATTCTATATAACATATATGTTATTCAAGACTGAAGTTTACTTGATAAATCTAATGCGGAATCATCCATCAACATATTGATTTTCACACTTTGTTATCGATTTTAGAATCTGGTTCGTATCTGTTTGCAATATTGGCGACATGATTTAAAAAGCTATTATGTTATATTAAATACTTAATATAATTAAACTTTATATGTCATTACTAATACCTATTACGGGCTATTAAAAAATATGCATTGCGTTTGAAATGCCCGAATATTTTAGGAACGGGGCCACATAAAACGTAAAAAGTATGGCTGGCGACATGGGGAAAAGTAACGATTTTGCATTTTCAGATTAATCGTTATCTACTTTCCCGGCATGCTAAAATGTTTAGTTTCACACATGTTACTAATGTGACTTTAATGTATCAACTAGATCACTCAAATTATTTGTAATAGGCTTAACAACGCTAAACTAGTAACACGAACATGAGCGACACCAAAACGGAAAAGTTGCACGCTTTATCTGAGAATGAGCCATATGGAATTCGGTGTTAAAAAGCTTGTGGGTTCATGTGGTGTTTCTAAGGAAGATTTGAACTCTCACGTATGCTTCTTTTGATCAGGTCATGCCATACGAAAGGGTATCAAAAAGTTTTAAACTTTACCCAGAAGGGTTGGAGCTATATCAATGAAAATTAATTTTGTCAGAGCAGTCACTCGTCTTTATGTACATTATGGTTCAGAAATAGTCCCATAAGTAGCTTATTTGTGGCGATTGATGTTATCTTTTCCCGCCTATTATATAAGCTGCATGGAGGAAATGGAGGACATGCGGTGTAATAAGTTCCTGTATTTGAAGGGTTGCAGAGCCCAGGAAATCATAATGAGATGGCTTAAGTTTAGTTGCTTGATACCATAGTAAAGAATATGGTTTCCTCTTTCCATTGATACCAAAATTATTGAAATCGGTCGATGAATGACGTCACAATGACGTAATATAACATAGCCTGTTTGAAAAAGGATATTTTCATTGAAACATAAATACAGATTATTTCAGTACAGAGGTTCCCTACGATAACGGTATTTGTACAGTCAGTTAACATTAGTAGAAGTAGAAATATGTTACTTTGTTGATTGACTAGTAAAAGATACCTCGTAATAAAATTGCGTTCCTGGCTCTATTCCTTGCGGATAAAGTTTTAAAACTTTTTGATATATCCTCGTATGTGCACCCTGTCACTTGATAACAGGCTTGAGTGAAATTCAGTGGTCCCATCAACGCAATGTTAATAATACATTGGTTAAAAAGAGTATGGTCAAATCGCTTAGAACGAGAGATTTTGAACATAATGACTACTAGCTCTATGGTTCGTCTCCACCTTTTTTTCTTACAGGGAGAAGATTGGGCAAAACAGGTTTTGAACATTTTGCAAGAGGAGTTTGATATTGCAATGGGAAACGCAGGTGAGGTCCTGGGGTACCAAGCTTTGGTATTGGTAGGGTGTGCGGTCCAGATATCTGAAACCATAGTCGAACATTTACTCTGAAAAGGGAGAACTAAATTGACCCCAAAATGACTCTTGAGAATTATGTTGGGGGATACATTTGAGCTCTGAAATAAATTAAAACAGAAAAAAAAAAAGAAATTGGGTCTTGGGAACCATATTTGTTTAAAAAAGCAAAGAAGCTAGGGAACTAAAACATTAAAAAAGGACTTTAACAAAATACCCTTATCGCTTTTTTATTAGTGCATCCTCCGGGGCGAGGTATTGTAAGGATTGGTTAAGCATTGTTCAAAACTAAAGTCTGTATCTTTGAATATTGATGAAGAATTAAGTGTTTGAGTTACAGTACATTAAAAGATGTCTTTGAACAACAGCATAATTATTTGAAGGCTGTTATACCGACAACAATGTGAATAATTATCTAATTTATTTTGCAGGATGTTCATCTGTTGCAGATATTACTCCAAGTTTTGTCCAAAAGGGAGCCTGTAGCTGTACCACTATGGTGTGATTAAATACATTGCAGAACTGTGAATCGATCAAATTAATTTTAACTCTTCGAGATGCTTTAGAATGCTAAAATGTGGATCGTCATATCGAAAGGTACCTTAATACCGGCATAGTACATTACGAAATACGGACCATTGAAGCTAAGCATAGTAAAAAATCATGTCCAAGGTCGAATTTCTAATTTCATCAGAAAGGTTATCATTGGAGTGTATTCTATCATATTAATCAGGTTCCAACACCCAAAACATAAGATTAATGTATTAAAAACCAAGCTAATTTTCAAAAGAACACATGCGTTCTTTCGAAATACAAATATTAAGTAATCCATTATGTTTTGACAAGTTGAAAACGTGTCTTGTATTTAAAAAGTGTAACAGTTTTGAACACGTTTGACATGTTCTCTACCATTTGCAGTGTATGTGCGTGGAATGCGAATATAATACGCTCCTTCTGTTCAATCTACCCTCATGAATTAAGAGGACTGGCCTAGATTCCATATAGAATTAAAAGCTTATGGAAATGCTTCAAATGAAGCTTAAAAGTATAGTTAAATCCAAAACAAAAAATGCAAACATTTACACACAAATGGCTCAAATTGAAAGATTATCAATTTGCAATATATCATTCTATGATGGTGGTGTGACTATTCTGTGTTTCCTAAATCCTAAATTTGTACCTCTGATGGATTTACCAGATAAAAGATCAAACAACGCTCCTGGAGATTATTTAATACATATTAAAAGAGAAATAATTTCATCAGATATAATTTATTTGCCCATCACAGATGTAGAAACAAGATCTTCTTAAGTTTTCAAACTAACAACACTGTTTTCACACCACTTTTCATACCGCCGGCGTAAAAAATTCAAGTAAGTAAAGAATTGCAATTTTCTCCAGTATTCCTCAAAATCATGGGGAACTACTTGTAGGTTATATTTAATACTATAAACATGTTTTATTGATTTAAGTAAAAAATATGTAGGTAAAAAATTAGTGGGAAGAATCTAGACCAGTCCCTTTAACAGTACCGGATTTCTAAATGGACCTGTTGGGCCCGGAGGGGAAAAAAGAAAAGACAGGGGAAAAATGGAACAAAAATATTAAGTAGGATTTTTTAACGACCCAGACCCCCAACATAAAATGATTGAAAAAACATACGTATCTTGGGAGTTCCTTTATGGACGCTTGCAAAGAAGGAGGGGGGGGGGGGGGGGCAAATCGACAGCATTTTTTTTCAAATCCAAAAACAACAACAAAACAATTCATGTCAACAGATGTGTTATACATTAACAATACTATTTTAATATATTATTTTTAGGCTTTACCTTTCTACTTAAAATCATTCAGACCCCACCTTGCAGTTTGTTGACACATTATTTTAGTTACTTGACACATTATTTTGTCAATGGCACAGGACAGCACCTACTTATTATATACTAGCCTATAAGACAGTGTAAATCATTAGATTAAAAGTAGACATCACAAGGGCCCTTAGCGGGCCCATTGACCAGGTGCCATCAGTGACCTCAAATAGGTCCTTGGGGCACTTTCCTGGGTCAGGGTGGGGAAGGTACCCTAAAACTGGATGTGTGGTCCTGGGCCCTATAGACTGCTTGTTCAGCTGGTCCTTAAGACACTAGTTCTTATAAAACCCTTTTTCCCTTTTCAACGATAATCACAAATGTTACAAAATTTGCCCTTGTAGAGTTTTATTTATGCAACATTTCGTTTCCAAAGCCTCATATTTTGCCAAATTGAATAGTTCTCCAGATAGCCAAGAAACATCTCTATAACTTATAGGCGACTGAAGTCCCCCCCCCCCCCCCCCCCCCCCCCGCCCCGCCCCTTGAATAAATGCTGCGTCACGCCGTAGAGTCGCATGATTAAAATTTTACACAAGGGGGCCCTAAGTTTTAACCTGGCCCAGGGCCCTGGCAAAGCTAAATCCGGCACTGCTTTTTAATACATCATAGAAAACAGACATATTTATCTTCAGGGTGTCAGTGATCGTCATATTTGCTTTTACAAACAGAGGCCAAATATTGTATATCTTATTTGACAAGGAAACTTTAAAACTTCACATTCTGTTTTAACAAGGGGGAAATAATCAATTTGATTTCGTATACGTGATAGAACTTGCAGATTGTAAATACTTCCCAAGGCAAAATCATACATTCAAAATACATCCTGCGTGCGTGACCTATTTCCATTTATAGAAACGACTGTTTGCATAGACTACAGTGCAGGTTTCATCAACAGCGTTCATCAACCGGTATTTTTTAATTGAGCCATTAATCGATTTAAAAAGTAAATTGAGTGTTACAAGCATCTTTTCAATTTCAAATAAAATCTGTCTCTGTTCAATCTACTTTTCATGAGTTTACTTCATCATATTAATAGAAAACAAATATCTTTATCTTCAGGGCGTATACATCAGACAGGATATCATTTACACTAATGCGCAATATAGCCTACGGTGGTTGTCTGCAGAAAACGATGACTTTTTCGGACTGGCAGCCGCGTAAACAAACATGATATACAATGTTGTATATAGCTACTACGGTTTTTAAATTACGATGATATATAAAGATCAAGTTCTGTAATAAATCAACAAAGAAGAAAGCGGGCTGGTTGTTTAAGGCCTGGACTTGACGTCTCCTACTCCCTGGTGTGTACGTGTTCAGATAACGCTTTGCAGTATCAATTTTGTATCGCGTGGCATATTATATTTTGAAAAAGATTTAAATAGGCCTATTTATTTATACTATACTACCAGACATTTGTATAGCGCCCTACAAAGATCACAGCGCTTTCAGAGGAAACATATATAATCATAATAAATAAATAACATAAAATAACAACAAAACAATAAGTGAACCCTTATTCAAACAGATGTGTTTTCAAACATGATCTAAAAGCACTCAATGTTTTAGCCTTTCTGATGCTTATGGGAAGTGAGTTCCACAGACGTGGTGCTGCAACTTGAAAAGCTTTGTCACCAGTACATGTTCTTGATCTTGGAATTGCGAGAAGGGTGGTATCGTATGATGAACGAGTGGCATAAATTGGCTTTTTGAATGATATGAGATTCTGCAAATATTCAGGTGCTAATTGATTCACACATTTATAGACGATTGTCAGGATCTTGAATTCAATACGCTTACGGATCGGCAGCCAATGAAGACGACTTAACAATGGGGCGCTAGGTGTGTCACGTCCAACCAAAAATATAAGTCTAGCTGCCCGATTCTGAAGGCGCTGAAGACGAGTCAAATCATAATCAGTGGCTCCGAGCAGTAAAGCGTTACCATAGTCTATTCGGGAAAACACAAGTGCCTGAACAGCAAGTTTAGAAGTTTCAAAATCCATGAAGCGTCTGATCCTAGAAAGGTTACGTAAGTGAAAGCTGGTGCATTTAATGATAGATGAAATTTGACTGGACATGTTCAACACTGGGTCAAAAACGACTCCAAGATTTCTAAGCGCCAAAGTTGGGTCAACTGTAACATCATCAAGAGTCAATTTAACTCCCGATAGACGACCTATGAATCTGGTTGATGCCGCAATAAAAAACTCTGTTTTTCCCTGGTTGAGCTGTAATTTATTTCTTGACATCCAGTTTTTAATTTGATGCACACAAGTTTTCAGTTTGTTAAGCGCCAACTCACACTCACTATCAATTCTAGGATCAAAGGCAACATAGATTTGCGTATCGTCAGCGTTTATATGATACTGAACATCATTCCTACGTAGTATGTTCCCCACAGGATGTGTATACATTGTGTAACCTTTGGGTCCTAATATGGAGCCTTGAGGCAAGCCAAAGTTCAGAATCTGTTCTTGGGAAAACTCACCAGATATTGAAACACGGTTTTTTCTATTCTGCAAGTAACTGGCAAACCACTTCAGAGCACGACCCTTAATTTGAAAAGAATGATAAAGCCTGTTGACAAAAATGGCATGATCTATCGTGTCAAATGCCGCAGATAAATCTAGCATTACGAGAAAGACAGCATTGGTGTTATCAATTGCACAGGCAATATTATTCTTAACTCTTAGAAGAGCAGTCTCTGTGGAATGACATGGTCTATAAGCCGATTGGAAAGGCTCATTTAAATTGTTTTTGTTGAGGTGATCGGACAATCTACCTGAAGCAGCCATTTCAGCCACTTTAGCCACAACCTTAATGTTAGACACAGGTCTGAAGTTACCTAGAATATTAGGATCCATGTTTTGTTTCTTTATAATTGGCGTAACAATTGCATCCTTGAGAGTGTCAGGAAAAATGCCTGTTTCAAAAGAAACATTAACAATTTCTGTCAAAACTGGAGTGAACATGGTCAAATTGTCTTTAAAGATCCACATAGGAATTGGATCAAGCAAACATGATTTATTAGAACATTTCTTGAGTATTAGCTCTATTTCCTCAAGAGAAACATAATTTAACTCATGAAGCTCAGTAGGATCACTATCAGCACCTTTGATCCTGTCCAAAAGATCATCTTCATCAGATAAATTTACCTGAGAGATATCCAATTCACCACCAGGGTCAACAGAGTCAAGATTCCGTCTGATCTTTTTTATCTTTTCCACCAAAAAAATTGGCAAATCTATTTGCAAGATCAGACAAAGAATCATAACTCGGTAGCACCTTGGTAGCAATATTCAACAAAACATTCAAAGTAGCAAATTGTTTTTTACTGTTAGCTGAGAAAAGTTCATCATGAAAATATCGTTTCTTCTCTTCAGTAATTAGGTCCTCAACAATGCGTTTCTGACTGATGTACTGATCTTTATCTACATCTAACTGGCTTTTGCGCCATTTGTTTTCAAGACGTCTACGCAGCCGCCGAGCTTCGTGAATACACTCATTATACCAAGGTACACGCGGTCGAACATTACAGTCCCTAGTAACAAGTGGGCAGTGCATATCAACGATTTTACCGATAGTACTTTCATAATAATCAACTAAATCATTTGCACTGGCATTGTTTGGGATGTTATTAACAAGATTTTGGAGATCATAGGTAAATGTTTGCATATCAATATGCCGGTAATCTCTGGAAGATCGTGTCACCTTCAAAGGTAGAGGTTTTTTCTTCTGAAGAGTACTTTGGACAAATAAATGGTCAGATAGTAGGTATTTATCTATATATTTTGCGGTAACTTGTAGTAGTCATGTTATTCTTATACAATTAGCCTTAAATAGCTTTAAATCAAGCATTTAATATCAAAATAATCATAGACTAAATTGCAACATAATTTTACATTATCACGTTATCATTATTTAAAAAAATTGCCAACATTAGTTAACATTCGTTTATGTATGCTTTTTACGACGTTGAAAAGATATATAATAGAAGTTACTATTCCTTTACCCCAAAAATAGCGCTAATATCACTCCGGCAATACCAGTAAAAACCTAGTAACAGTTTTTCCAAGAAAACCGAGTACTTACAGTTGGGCGTGATACCAGTGTATCCCAATCAGGGTATCAAAAAGAGACAGACAAATTATAAAGGGTATCATAATAAAATACCTAATATGCAAAAGGGGTTGTCTTAAAACATGAAAGAGGATTTCTCACGTAAAACATCTTTAATCTGTCAGGTAATTTGTAAAAATATTCGAATTTAATTTTCCTAAACGAATATATTGTCGGGCTGACAATTGGCATTGTCAGTAAAACTATAGTCGAGCAAACTTAACTATAAGTACAAAATAGTCAAACGTACCAAGGGGATTATAATTACATTATAAACGAAGCGAAATCACTATTTGGGTAAAATGTCAGATCGCAGTTCTTGCTTATATATTATTATTATTTTATCTTAGGATATTGGGGACATGCGTAGCCTAGCGGAAAAGTTCTACACTGTTAATCACTGGGCATTGAGAGTCGTGGGTTCGAGTCCGGTGGGCGGCATGTGTAGTGTCATTGAGCAAGATACTTACCCTATTGTGCTCTTCTCCACCCAGGTGTCAAATGGGTACCGGCTTTCTTCGATGCTGAGAAGGTAACAGATTCGCGGGGAAGGAGGTGTAGCGATCCCCTTACCGCAAATATAACAAAAAATAATGTGGAGTCTGACTTAATCGCTTCGAAAGAGAGATGGGCATTCCGACCTGTGAAATACAGGCCGTTCCTTTTTTTGATCCTAGGAAAAATCCTTGTTTAGGGTAATTATCAGAAGTAACTGGTCGATGTATGATACAATGGCAATGACAGGCAATTGATTTTTGTGTACACGTACACACAGATTGAGAAAACTTCCCTAAACAAGATCATACTTTTAAGATATATCCAGTGTACGTGACCCATAGAAAATGAACTTTTTTTTTTGAAAGTTTTTCTATCCGTGCATGAATGAACGTACGTTTTAATAAAAAATGTCACAAACGTTACCAAACCAAACGATACATTAAAAAGAAATACTGACGATAGAATTTCCTACCGTGAGATGTCACAAACGTTTCCGAACGCTACATGAACTTTAATCAGGATTTTGCTAATTCATTTCATTTTTAAACAACTAAATACGTTGACTCCACCAGTGAGCACCAACATCAACAATAACCTAATGGATATATTGTTTATGCTAGGTTCTGTATCCATTTAAAAGTTATTTTTTATTAGTTTTTTGGTCACAAACGTTACTTCGGAATCAAATGCAGGTTTCTGAAAGAGAATAGGAAAGGAAGTAGTAGTCCTATATCATGATATAGAGATCTATGTTTATTGAAACATTATTTTTGAAATGAGCTATTTAAATGGCTTTATTGAACGTATAATCAAACATGTTATCATGTTCAAATAGAGTAAGTATGTACGTAGTTATACACTGGAGAGTTTGCGATTCCTACGTACACGTAAGGGGATACAAAAACGTGAGCACTTTAGAACTTACGTTTACGTAACAGTTCACGCATACGCGTGTTTCCCGTTTACAAGGCTCGTGAATAATAGGAATTGAGGGCAGCAATATCATAGATTGCCTATGTATATTTCATGATGTCGCCCTCTCAGCAAAGATTGTCGATGCATGCAAAGATTGCCTATTATGAATGTTTCATGATGTCGCCCCTTCTCATAACTTTCATGAAATAAGATATTTCAGATTGAGGGCGTAAATTCTTAAGCTAACCAGAGAAATAATATGCACCGCTTATGATATCTTTTTTTATAACATTCTGTCTGTAGAATGGTTGGCTATTTTTTAATAGAACTCACGTATTGACTTATCCTCACGTAAAACGACTCACTTCAAACGGTAATTTCAACATGTGTTGCTGCTATTCGCGTATGTTTGATCGTTTTCGTTCAGGGTATTGGCTTTCGCAAGCAAATGTGTAGAACCTAACAATTTGACACAGGAGTCAACGCAAAATCAGAATATCCCAACTAACGGTTGTGTAAGTGTGAAGTTTGCACCCAATAATCTTTACAACCAAACGCAATAAAACCTCGATAAGTGCTGGTAATGTATGTCTGTACATTATTGTTGCATGTGTTTATCTGATTTTGATATAGCTTTTATTTAAAACAATAGGGGATATTGATTAAGTGATTAGTATCCCCGTAAAAATGTACGTGAAACTCTGCAATCCACGGTGTGCTTTACTGTTCAAGCTGGTGATGGTTGGCTGACTTTCAATGGAACTCACGTTTTTGTTATCGTTTTAGTTCGCATTCGGGAAACCGCAAACTCTCCACTATGTTAATTATGAACTTACTTCATTGAATTAAAAAGTAACTCACATTATCAACTTAAGGGTTTACATATCAGGCAGGATATGAATGAGACTTATGTAGGATATTAGCCTCCGGTTGTTGTCTATCGACAACGGCTCCGTGTAGTACATTCTTAAACGGCTAAAATGCAAACAAACATGATCTATATATCAATGTGTTTTCAGATTTCGACGGTACCAACAATCTTCATATCATGAATATTACAGAAAGATGAAAGCGGGCTAGACGTCTTCTCGGTATATGAACTAGACTTGAAGCAATATACTATGTGTACGCTTTAGAAATGTTCTGATGCTCTATGTATTGTATAAACCCATGTTATACGGAGCGATTTTCACAAACATATATTATATGGAGAGAGAGGATGGGGTTCTTGCAACCCCCACAATTTTTACAGCGAGTCCCGCAGACCCCCGTTGGTGGTATTAATGGATAGGTATTAATCTTCTCTTTCCATTGAAGGTGAAGAGTTCAAGATCGTCTTTTGATTATGTATAATTTTTTACGTACTAATGATACTTTTTGTGGCTGCAAGACAATGAACAATTATCATTTCTTCAATTTTCCAGGTACAAATTAAATTTCAGAAATCTCTAAATACTAAGTAAGAATTTCACCTAACATTAAGAGAAAAAATATTTACGTTTTACTTTTTAAACTAAATTACACGGTTGCTCATATTGTTGGATTAAAAATATTTTTAGAACTTTTTAATGTAAACGTCAATTTTTGAACATATCTGGAAACTTACGTTGTTTTTGGTCAGATTTGATAGGTAATCGTATTAGGTATGAAATGGAACTCCGAATGCGATCAATTTTCTCATGTACTGGTAAGGGGGCAGCAACAAAATTGGGTCAAAAACGTTATTTTTAGGTCAAAGTTGATTTAATCCCGCCTTAACAGGTTTTGAAGATGTCATATACCGCCAAGGATTATTCGACGTTCACCACAACCTTTTTTTTGTAAATTGAGGGGCGCTGGAGGATCATTTTGTACTTTGCTTCCAAGCATTCTCTTGGCGCAATCAAGCGTGACTAAGACATTCAAGTACCTGATTGTCACTCTACTACAGATAAACATTCAATATGACCTTCTACCTTAAGTAAAGAAGTGATGGGGTCAAAGGTGGGGTCATATCAAATTTGACTTAAAAATCACGTTTTTGACCCATTTTTGTTGTTGCCCCCTTACCAGTACATGAAGAAATGGATCACATTCGGAGTTCCATTTCACACCCACCAAGATTACCTATGAAATCTGACCAAAAACAACATAAGTTGCCAGATATGTTCATTATAAATTGACATTACATAAAAAAGTGGTAAAAATAATTGTATTCCAACTATATGAGCAACCCTGTATATATATTAAATAATTACATATCATAAAAAAATAAAAATGCAGAGCTCTCCGCTTTCTGCCACGAACCTATTGAACAGTCACTATTCAATGGACCAACTACAATTTCATGTTCGACTCGAAATTGTAGTTACTTTTCTTTTCACTATTATCATCTGTTATGGAAAATTCACAAGTACAAAAACATACAACTATCATATTATGAACTTGCAAGCTTTGACATGCAATATCCTGGGTATTGACACTTTGTGATTGTGGGCTGGCTACCTCGTTGTAAGTAATTGCTTAAAATGCTAAGGCTGTCCATATTGGATGTCATTAGCAACGCAAATCATATAGCTGTAGAAGAAACGTTAACCTTGAAGATACGCTATAGTCCTTCTACTGCTTTCTGGATAAGGTTAAATTTTCATGATACCCACAAATAATTGCCTATTGATGTAAATAATTTGTAAAGGGGATGAGTCCGGAGAGGATAACCACTCTCATTTGATAAAGCAAGGGTTAAAATATCATTTAAAATATCATTTATTCAATTAAAACAAAGTTAAATTCATGGCATATTTTGGAGGTACACATGTAGAAATTTCGAACCTAATTTCCTTGAATAAGGTTAGATTTTAGAGCACTGATGTCTAATATACTACTATATATATCGACATCTAACAAATGTTTCATTTAATCGATTTTGCTGGATTTGGTATTAATATAAAAACACACCTTGAGGTTTATATTTTGCTAAAAGATTTGATCAATTGTTTCCAACATTATTTTATATGATACTACAGGGTGGTTCAAAACACATAGAACCAAAGTTTAAGGTCACTTTAAGCTCGAACGTGTACACCGATCAATTGCAGCTTGTATAAGCATCATAAGGGATAAGATATTAACAATCTAACAAATGTTGCAATTTGTATTATTAGGTCTTAAGATACAATTCCGTATGTAAATTGTGCTTAAAATGGTTTGTCCTTGATGTTTCTTTCGGTTTGTGTCTATAACTTTTAAAACATTTAACACCACGCATGTTTCTCTGCAGGTTATAATACGTACGTTAAATAATGTACCTGAACATAACAATGGGTAGTGGGGCCCCGACTGCATGAATTTATTTTAACAGCAACATATTGCACTCTTAAAATTTTTTTTACTTTTACTCATGTTGAATTAACATTTACTCAACGGTAACAGCTCATTTTGTTGAGTAAAATCCTACTCAACGTTGGGGAAACTTTACTCAACATTGAGTAAGATGTGCTCAACGTTGAGTAGTATTGACTCAATTGTTACTCAATGTTGAGTAAGATTTTACTCAATATTGAGTAAGATTTTACTCAGCAATAAGCTGTGACCATTGAGTAAATTTTTACCCAACAGAGTAAAAAAAAATAAGAGTGTGGGAAAGTTTGAAGAACGTTTGGTTTATTTATGATGGCGCCACAATTCACAGGATCATACGGTTATTTTTTTTAATTCGTTTGTTTTCACAGTTACTCAGCTACTTTACAAGACATTACCTGGATTTGGTTAATTTTTGTGTCTATTGGGATTATGACTATTTTTTGATGCCAAATCAAGAGAATTACAGCAAAGTACAACAATGAACTTCCAAGGACCAACAAGGATTGGTCATTGAAATGCCTGCAATTCAATTACGGTAACGTAATTCCGTAAGATAAGTGACCTTGAACTTGGGGTCTAAGTTTCTTCAACCAACCTGTAAAGTTATAGATCAGTATGTGAAAACATTGTTTTTGCAAATAGATCACTTTAGTAATAGACCGCTGGTATGTGATGAGACCGACGAAATGTTGTTTTACTTAAGCAAAGCAATTTACTTACAATTCTCAACTATATCAATCCAGTTGTATTGAATTATTCTTAGATCAAAGGCACACACAGTTATCAAACTTTTCGCTAGTAAAAACAAGGACATTGGTTGTTTGATTGTTTGTTTCAGTACATTTGGATCAGGTCCTTGCTTTGAACATCAACGGTTGTAAGTACATGATGAGTACATTCTAACAACCATGTACACAAGTTATTAACATATAGAAAAGGGAAAAATCAGATCCCATAATTTACTTAGGATGTTGCTTTGTCAGCAACGCAATTCCTTGTCTTATTTATCATTGATACGCACTTATTAATTTCCTAAATGTCAGCTATCGTATGCCGTACATTATAACATACGCTCAAAGTATTTGACATAATATATTTATGGAGAGTGTAGTTTGTCATTATATATTTATAAACAAATTATATGTCAATTTTAGACTTGGTTTAAGTTCTTAATTCATCAAATATATAAAGATGAATTGGAAGTGCCATCATGAAGCCAGATATTTAATCAATCAACCTTTATCATGTAAACGTTCATCAGAATAATTATAATTGATTATTGTTACCGGAAGAGAATGATGGTTACAACTTTTAACATATAAGGTACGTTCTGTCTTTGTCAGATTCAAAATCATAATTTTGGTTTATAACAAACATTATAGAGTTGTTCAAATCAAAGTTATATTCAAAATTGCATAGAAAAAGTAAAAATGCAATATTTTATTTCCAACAATTTATCACCAATAGTTCAAATGTTCTAGTAATATTCACAATTTCGGTTAATATTGTCCCCAACTTCGAGGACGCCGACTGGAGACCTCATGACATCGGTCGGAGTCTCTGAACTTCTTGGTCAAAAAGGAAAACAAATATTTTTGCCAACAGCACATCAATTGACCCCTCTCCCCTTAACTCAAGTTAAGGGGAGAGGGCCCCTTAACTCAAGTTCCCATTTGACAAGTGACAAAATTTTAGTACAGCTCATAGTCCAATTCGTATGTTTTAATATGCCTTTTACCTCATCGCTTTAGGATTAATCTTTCTATAGATATCCTGTGCACAATGATGACATATTGTTAAATTTCACTCTAGAGACATCGGCAACTTAGTCTACAAACAATCTACTTTAAGATTTTTGTATATTTTAGAAATGTTGTTTCAAGGTTTATGATTTAGTTAATTAGCACTTGAATTGTTTAACATAATAGTGAAAATTAGAGATCAAAATCATATTTAGCTTTTGAGATAATAATTTTTAAAATATTAAATATCGCAGCTTGAGAAAACAATGAAATATTTAAGAAATAGAATCACATGTTTTGAGTCGTCAAGTTACATTTTCGATTATAACTTTTGAGCCGGTGCTCCTATTGTTGTCAAATAAAAAGCAATAGAAAGTGATTTTCTCTGCTTAACTTCAATTTGTATTTTTTATTTTTAGCCCTTCAAAAAATAGAGTACCCCTTAACGAAAAAAAAAACTTTCTGGGAATAACACGCACAACTGACTTATCTGCTGCTCTGGCAAGCTGTAACATGCAATCTGATATCTTGGGTATTGACACTTTGTGTTATTGGGCTGGCTACCTCGATGTAAGTAATTACTTAAATGTCCAGTCTGTCCATATTGGGTGTCACCCAAGTCATTACGAATGGATAAAAAATGCCTGCAGCATTTAAGATTGAAGAAATCAAACCAGACACTGTCACTCAATTTCAAGAAATGAAATCGCCGTAATATGACACTTCTGATATCTCAATTTGCCTTTGCTTGTATCTTGGTACAGTGTCACCTCTCTTATAATGTATTCCTCAAAAGTAAAGAACTAGTGTGTATACTTATGATAAAATGAAAGATGCAAATGAAAAAACACTAAAACAAGATACAGGATTAAAAATAATAAATAGATAGATGGATAAATAAATAAATAAATAAATAAATGAATAACTTTAAGAATAAATAACTTAAAGAATAAATAAATAAATAAATAAATAAATAAATAAATAAATAAATAAATAAATAAATAAATAAATAAATAAATAAACGCCAAATTTAAAGTATGTTAGTGCCAAAAAATACTGAAAGAGAAATATAATATTTAGATGAAAAAATGATACCGAAAGAGTCATTTTTAGTAAGATTTATAGATTCATAAAACTGCAGATTAATTTAAAGATATAGTTTATATGTGTTAAGAGGAGTTCAATTTTTATAAAGAATTTAGATATAGTTTATATGTGTTAAGAGGAGTTCAATTTTTATAAAGAATTTAGATATAGTTTATATGTGTTAAGAGGAGTTCAATTTTTATAAAGAATTTAGGTTTTAAGAATTGTTTCAGTATCTTTTTCCATATCGAGTTTGGGGAGGTCTTCTCACGCCAAGAAGATTGACACTATCCTCAATGCTTGCTACCGCCAAATTACTAGATGTCTCCGACCACCAATCATAGACACATACTGGCCTACACATATTGGCAGGTTTAGCTCCACCTGGCATTAGACGTCAGTTTGCTATAATATACTGAATTCTGAAAAGAAAATATGTTATATTATGGGTGATTTTAACATCGACTTGTTGAAGGCTAAAACAGAAAGACCTATTAATGATTATCTTGATTTCATCTGTTCTTACTCAATTACACCTACTGTTTATAAACCAACAAGAATCACTGCTACTTCAGCAACAATAATTGACAATATTCTTACAAATAATGAAGTTAGAATCCACTCTTCTATTATTGTAACTAATATAAGTGACCATTTTCTAAATATTCTAACAATTAATATCGATGTTGCTTATCAAGAGAATCGCAATAACAATTTCATTTATAAAAGAAACCATTGTAATGATAATATTAGTAAGCTTAAACAAAGATTGTCTGATGTCAAATGGAACGAAGTACTTGACAACAATGACGTGAATGAAAACTATAATAAGTTCACAGAAACATTCAGTGCTTTATATGACGAATGTATCCCGTTTAAAAATGTAAGATAAACAAGAAAAAAAATCCGATTTCACCATGGATCACTAAAGGTCTATTTGTTAGTATAAATAAGAAAAACAAATTGTATAAACAGTATATCAAAAACCCAACTGAAGTGAAACTCCAAAAATTAAAGACCTTTAAAAATAAATTAAATATGCTTATAACAGTGTACTTTTACAAGATGGACTTTTAAAAGTCTAGAATTATGTACAATCGGGTTTTTTTAGCATTTGGTCTTTGAGTTAAGTATGAAGTCATACTAGCATACAAGCACGGCGTGGGTGGAGCGTTTAAAGTTAATGGTTTAGATGAATTGATTCCTTTGAGCTCAGTGTATGGTCTAGAATTAAGTATGAATTCATACTTAATGGTTAGGCCTATTGTGTGAAACGCTTGCGTTGTATTCTAAGCAAGTAAAGACACGCACATATACTCTTTTAGTTAGGGAAACATCGCGGGTTTGCAACATGGTATCACCTTTTTTTTGCGTTCCAGGAAATCTTATGCGTACGAATTCCTAAACAGATAATGTGTGCACAGTATAATGGTTGGTATTAGGTGACCTTTTGCAATATATTCGCCGTTGTTAAGGTACGTTACTAGGTATTAACCCTCGTCCACCTAAGGGGGGGGTGGGGGGGGTGGTGTGAGGTGGGGGGGTGGTTACACCCCCCCAACCCTAACGGATCGTCGCTGATTGCTCCAAAACGCAAAACAAAGTGACCCTGGGCATTTAAGTAATTGTTTTTACATCCTTTGCGGTCATTTTGATGAAAAAAAAGTCGGGGTACCACCTTAGGTGGGGGTAGGGTAAGCCGTCAAAGTCCGTGGGTAGGGGGGTGGTAACCACCC
>JXSR01S046313.1:52711-87296 GCA_000969725.1 Ophiothrix spiculata
CCTCTAATTAATTGAAGGTCATCAACACCAAGACCCTAAGGTGTCTGTTTCAAGTTTAATGCATCAAAGTAACTATTAAAGTGATTAGACCATATCCTGTAAAAATGAACTGTTTACCATTAATCATTCCAATTTATGACTTGATTTAGTGAAAAACAAAATTGATATTTGGCTTAAAAGTTACTTGAATTGAAAGAGATCAATAATATTAACATCATATCAAACAATTGTTTTTTTGACCATTTTGACTATGTAACACATTTTTGACCCACCTCATGAAATGCCACCATATGTGAAAAAATTTTCAATGTTGAATCAATAGGAAAAGAGAAAAACGTTCCTCTCTATGAGAAATCGCAAATTTTTGATTATATTACGGCAAAAAGTTTTATTTTGAAATTCCATGCGTCAGCTAACCGCGTCTTTCTGCAAAAGAACTGCCCCGACACGACCCATCACCCTGCCAACCCCCCCCCCCAAAAAAAAGGGGGAAAACCCCGAAAAAATCCCAATAACCCCTCCTCCCCCCTTTGTACTAACAATACAACGCACAAACATTCGATGAAATCTTAACCGATAGACCTAAAGTTAAGCGCTCCGTGCCGTGTTTGCATACTCTAGTATGAATTCTTACTTATCTAATAGACCCACACTGCTCAGTAGTATGAATTCATACTTAACCCATCGGCCAAAAACAAAAATACCCGAAATGTCTAAAAATCTGGAATTTATAGAAGTCCATTTTGAAAAAGTACACTGTTTTATACGTAAATCAAAGAGAATGTATTATTTCACGAAGTTTGAAAAATCTAAAAACAACATGAAAGAAACGTGGAAAAAAATAAATTGCATTATTGGCAAAGGTAAAAAACATTCACCACAGTGTAAATTTAAAGATGGTTGTGGTCATGTTATAACTGACTCTCAAATCATAGCTGACCAGTTTAACGACTTTTTTTGTAAATGTGCGACCAAAGCTTACTTCAAATATTCAAAATAGTGGGCAAAGTTATTATGAATACCTCCCTGATATTATGTCCTCTAGTATGTACATGAAACCGATAGTTGAATTAGATATACTAAAGATTATTGACAAGTTTAAACCAAACAAAAGTGCTGGTTACGACAATATTGGCAACTTAATTTTAAAAAAGGTGGCCTCTGAAATTGTAAGACCATTAACAAATATATTTAATTTATCACTGTCAACAGGTGTTGTTCCAGAAAAAACGAAAAAAGCAAAAGTTATACCTATCTACAAAAAATCCAATCTGATGTTTGCTCAAATTATCGACCAGTCTCACTTTTACCCTGTTTTTCAAAAAATATTGAACGGCATGTATTTGAAAGGTGTATTGATCATATTTAAAACCACAAAATCCTTAATGAAAAACAATTTGGATTTCGTCCCAAACATTCGACTTACATGGCTATTGCTCAATTTGTAGATAAAATATATAGTGCTGTAGAAAAAAATGAATTGACAATTGGTATTTTTTTAAACTTATGAAAAGCGTTTGACACCATAGATCATACAATTTTACTACACAAATTGGAGCATTATGGATTTCGTGGTATAGTTCTTGATGGGTTCAAAAGCTATCTTAGTAAAAGAACCCAACTTGTTTTTTATAATGACTGTGAATCTGACTTGAGAGAAATCGTTTGTGGTGTACCACAGGGATCCATATTAGGCCCACTATTGTTCAATGTCCACTAAATGACATCACTTATACATCAAATATTCTTGATTTCCTGTTGATAATTAGAACTAGGACTGTTCATGTACAAATATTCTGTGAATGAGCTTCCTGACGCCTTTAAGAATTATTTCACAAAACGCTCCGATATTCACGACTATCCAACAAGACATGTCAATGACCTTAATATAACAAAAAACAGATCAACGAATTCGTTCCAGCGGCCCCATACTTTGGAACTCGCTCCCAAAATCTTTAAAAGAATCCAAAAATGTCAAGCATTTTCGAAATACACTATAAACGATTCCTTATTCAACTGTTCTCTTAGTTTACATAATTTGTAGAAGAAATTCTCTGAATTTATTTCATTTTCTCTATTCTTGTTTCTCGATTTTTAAGTCTTGTTAGTAGTCGTTATCATGTTAAGTCCATTTTTGTTTCATAGGGGTAGACTTTTCACGGGCCTTTTTGGCCTTCAAGCCTACTCCTCCATTAGTATTGCTTTTATATATTTTTTGATGTACTCTTGTGTGTTTTTTAATGGAAATAAAGTTGATACTTGATACTTGAACGCAGTCACCAAGTTCAAGATAAATGCCACCCAATAAGTATCTTGTAGTTAACCGTCTGAAGTCAAGGAACAGGTTCCTGAGCAGTTATGAGCGTCTTGTAATATCACAAGGTGACATAAGAATGAGAATCCGGGAGAACATAATTTCACAACAGTAACCCATATGCATCTGAAGCCTAAGTAAGAGCTCCCACCTGGAGCCAACACTAAGTGGACAGAATGTATGTACCTCAACCGCCTTATTAGTTTGGGCCACCCCAAGTGAACCTTCAGAAATAGGGATATTGGGATTCAGCAAAATAATGTTACCTGCAATATTTTGTTGGAATGTCCCACAAACCATGCAGCATCTTCTCCGTTCTGTATTGGTACAAGCTTGCACAGCTAATGACCTTGCTGTCTACAATAGAAATGCCCCAAATACGTCAAACATATGGACACGCTAAGAAGAAAAAGTATTGTTTTTTCTTGTTTTGTCTTCAAAGGAGTAACGTCGTTTGCTATTAGTCGAAATTGGAGACAGACAAAGTATACATGTATTTATTATCCGAAGGATTAAGCATTATCTTGATTATTGGGTGCTGGATCAGTGGTTCTATGTTCGAATGTTTGGGTAACATTTTATGATTGAATTGGCTACAGAAGGATAAATTTATCAAAATTCATGTTGTGAATAATAAAAGTTCATATTAAAACACAATACAAGTATCATTGAAGTTCTTGTTTAAAAACTTACTAACAGCATTTTACTATGTCGATCGCCCACATGTTTATTCTTGTCCGGTCCTAATTTTTGAACTTTTGCTTTACAAAGTGCTGATATACTTTTGAGTTTAATACATTTTATCGGTTGATAAACAGTAATTACTCTGTTTAATTGGTTGTAAAGAACTCCAATCTACACACAGATTACCTCCCACTCTGTAATGCTTTGCATAATTGGAAGTCACACTCTTGGGACTTATTATGTCAGTGTCGATGAGGAAAAAAATCTTACAGACAAGATTTTCTGTTGGCAGCATTCGCTAGACTCTGTCAAAATCGTAGCCATAAAATTATTAACTTTTAAGAGTCAATTTATATTACAACTATGGTTGCACCGATTAATCGGCAACCGATATATCGGGACCGATATCTGCCGTATTGGTTCTGAATCGGTATCGGTAGAAAACACCACACCAAAATACCGATCAACTGATAATTAGTTGACGTTATTGGCTCCTTAATCTAAGCCTATTATATAGACAAATATGTTTTTTACCTGATGTGATGTCATTAGACTTGAGGAAATGCACACTTTTATCGCGTTCCATGAAATCCCCAAAATTAATACAGCGGATCTCCTAGTGGCAAAAAATTAAAATCGACCAATTCGTTTTCGTATTAGGGAGCATGATGTAGGTTTTAAGAGCGCTGTTCAAATGTAAAATCGATTAACAATTTTCTCTAAAATTATTTCAGCAACTCAATTTTACCAACAACATGAACATTTGAATTTGAAATTCATTATATTTTTCTGATATTTTGGCAGCAAAAAATGATTGTTTTCGCCCGGCCTTTTTGAAACTATTAATTTGATTTCCGATTTTTGTCTCTATTTTTGTTCGTTATGCTTTATTTTTTACCAGATTTTCCACTTAGATTTACACGTGAAGTCAGTGTTTTATAGGAGAGGGAGATTGGATAATGTCTCTGTCACTTGAGTGTTAACTCATGAACTTACTGTTTATAGAGGATTAATATAAATTCAGCTGAATATGCAAAAAAATTATATTTTCCTATCGATACCCAATCAGAACTTTTTAGCGCTGTCACAAAACATTCAAAAAATCGAGTGAAGTTCATGAGGTGTCATGTTAATTTTTATAATATGGTCTCTGCAAATATTTGAAACATTGACAATGACAAGACGCTGTATTTATGGCTTGTTTGGTGTGGGCGGTCTCATATAAGTTAAATGCGCTTTACAAAGTTGAATTAACTAAAACCATAGGTGTCAAAAAAGTCCATTTAAAAAAGACATACAGTTTAAACAAAAGAAGTCCGGTTTTACAAAACTGACGTCCGAATAAACAAAACAAAAACATTCAGTTTGAAAAAATGACATCCAGTTTGAAAAAAAGACATTCAGTTCTTAAAAATGACGTTTAGTTTGAAAAAAAAACCAGCGTAATAGAATGGACAAAAATTTGTACATTTTTTGTACAGAGTTTTACATTTTTTTTTCAGATTCAAATGAAGAATAATATTGGTGCTTTTCCAGCTCGTAACAGCCGTTAAGTCGGCAAACGTCATTTTGCGCTACAGGTGAAAATATAATGCAAAGCTCCTGATTCGGTTAAAATCATTTTATGAAAATTCTCAATATCCTAACATTGTTCAAAGCACCTGCAAAGTTAAAAAATAGTGAAGTATGAATAAATCTTAGAATGAGACCACCAACAGGAAAAAATATACAGAACTTTAATAATGCTTTTACTTCTGTGTCTTCTTTTACCCCTTTGTTTAATTTAACGGATCATATTTGACTTGTGGATGTAGGAAAAATCATCCAGGGTGTCTTTTTTTTTAATTAATAACGTGGACTTTGCAGATATGTAAAAAAGTAAAAATGACCAGAAGCCGACTTTACGGCTGGTTTAAACTTGACGGTCCAATTTAACCTTAAAGTTTTCAGCGTGCCCCTGTATGAAACAACCTAATTTTTCACATTGTGAGCAAGTAAATTTAATTGAATTCGATTAAAAAGGCGCCGATAAAGTGCGTCAAATCACGTCTGCTGGGATAATGCCCTATTAGGCAATCATTCCGTTACCTGAAATGATCATTCAGACGGTTTTTATCACGCGCCTTTATTGGTGATTCACCTTTGGCTAATCCGACCTCAAAACTGAACAACGGTGAAATGCAATAATATTGCCACAATGATATATGCGGAAAACTGTAAGATCACCTTTTCAAGATCCAGAAAAAACATCACAATTCATATTTTGTTCTAATAATGAATACTTATTTGAAGACGGTTGAATTGCAAACGGCTTACGTCCATTTTGCACTTTTTGAGAAAAGGGCAAACATTCTTGATAAAAAATTTAAAAAAAAATAATTAAAGTAATGATTTTGGTAAGAAATATATGTAATAATTAGGGTATATAAAAAAGCAATCTCTTCGAATTGCATAATTGTTTTGTGTATCATAAACTTAGCGTATTTGTCAACATGTTTGACTAACATTTTTATATACTACTATTATTATAGTGTCAGAAAAAGACTACAAAGTAACAAGGTGAACGATTTTAGGGAGGGGTATTTGTTTGGGATGATAGTGTGTTTTTCTCGTCTACAGAGGTGGGTGTGGAGGATTGTGTGTGTCCAACAAATGACGATTGCTTGTTTTCAGCTATGTAGCGGTATTGTATCGTTATAATGTATCCACTAACAAAAAGTATTCTATTTATATTGTTTCAATTAATACATACGTACAGATTCAATCCGATGAACATAGAGCACCATGACACCTGTCGACACGTGTTTGTCCTAGAGAACCTAATTGCCGTCGTTGATTACTCGCTTTCCGTATTGGATTAAATGTAGTTCACTGCCTTCGTTCGTTTACGTTAGATATATACACTAGCCAAAAGAGGGTTGTGATGAATGTGGAGTGTTTTGTGACGGTATATGACAGATTGAAAACCTCTTAAAACATTTTAAAATGTCATATACCGCCAGGGACCATTCCACTTTTACCACGGCCCTATTTTTGTAAACTGGGTGGCGTTGAAGGATCATTTTTCGTTAGCTTCCAAGCAATCTCTTTGCGAAGTCAAGCGTGACCAGGACATTTCATCGCATGCTTGTCACTCTATTATATATACACATTCCACATGACCACTCAACTTGAGCGGTGACGTGACCTCGACCCATGCGTTGCCAAATCAAATTTGACCTAAAAATCACGTTTTTCGACCCATTTGTGTTTTTCCCCCTACGTGAGGGGGTTGATCTCATTCGGTGCTCAATTTTACACTTTACTAAATTACCTATCTGATCTGACCAAAAGCACCATACGTTTCCAGATAGTTTCCTTATAAACGCCTTGTGAGATATGGCTGAATAAAGTGTTTGTGCGGAAATACTTTAAATGGCTAGTGTATGTTTTATGAGCTTAAAGTCAAAAGCTTATCTCTTTTATCAGATATAAAAAAATAGCATATTTAATACAGTCTTAGGACCGAGAAATACTTTTTATGAGCTACAACATATAATTTCGCCTCTAAATCAACTGGTATCTACAGTAATTGAATGCTATTCTCTCAGGATTTGTCATCTATGTGTACTTCCGACAATGAAATGACTGAGTTCGTTGAAATCTGGACCTTTATGCTGACCATGATGCTGTTGAGATATAATATTTCAAAATAAAATCCGTGATTTGGGCACAAATTGCCAATATCTATGTTTTTTTCAAATTCAAATTTGCTTTAGTAAACCAATAAAAGTTTTTCACTTTGTATAATCTGAAAACATTGGTCTAAACAAAACATATTTAATATAGTTTAACTTCAATAGTGGTAAATTTCCTTTTTAATAAAACGTGTGGGCCATTAGAAAATTATTATGCAGAGTGCAAAAGTGAAGCTTCTGTATTTGAACACGTACACACAACAGATTTGATACGCTTTGGATTGCTTAGGGGAATAGTCCATACGTGATGACTCACCCCGAAAAGGGGGGCTTTGCGACAGAACACTTTTCAAGAAACAGGTGAAAATAGGCAGCAAAAAATAAGGAAAATAATAAGAATTTCCAGCACATTTTCTTTTGTAAAATTTGATCGACTTAATCAATTGCAACAAGTAGGGTGTCATTGTAAAGCTTTAAAGATTCTGCAACAGATGAAATGATAAAATAAGAATTAATATTATATGTAAAGTCCCCCTTTTCGGGGTGAACCATCACATATAGTCCATATCATGGAGACCGTCTAGTCCAAGTCATTATCTAAACTAGGCACTCTTGTGTTTATATCTGGAATCTGCATGTATCATTGTAAATAAATAAAAAAGAGTTCCAGAATATCTTGTTTGTTTACATGGCCGACATGAAAAGAAAAGTTAAATGTCTACGGAACCATTTTCGACAGAGAACCACCAGAGGCTGTATTCTACATTAGTGTCAATGATATTCTATCTGCTGTATACAACCTAAAGCAGAGGATATCTCTTGCTTCTTAATATGATGAGGTAATTCCCAGGATATAGTACGTAGTTTCTCTATCGTTAAAAAAGATAGAGCTACGTAACGTACTCGGCTGGAACCTTGAAGAATGTTATATACTCATCTAAATAATGTCACACAAAATGCTGGTTTCTGTTTATAGGATACGTCTATGCATTGTGATACATAGGTTTTTCCCTGCTGTAATTATTTCTCTTCTACATTTCTTCACATAAGGTCATCCTAAATAGACAATATTTCATCACAAAGTTAACTAATTCAGGATGTCTCCGATGTTCAACCTTGTTACCACTTTTATTCACCATTTTCGTCGAACAAATCCAAATTATACACGGACCTTCAAAGTCAATAAAATTACCCGAATTTCAAAGCGAAAAATAAAAAATGATCACCATGCAGTACTCGTAAATCTATATATATTGTCAGAATCAACAAGATAGACCTGAGAAAGAAAACAAACGAATTGCTTATTCATATTTCAAATACCTTACGCATGTTATATTAAAATGGTTTTCCCAAACTAGCACAAGAATATCTGCTTGTTCAATTTGTATGATGTTATGTTCACTTGACCACATTTGCACACGAATGTCTCAAAAATGAATACTAGGAAAATGACAATAACGGCAAAGAGTCATATTATGGTCTCATAACAACCGGCTGCCGACAAAATCGGCAGGTAGCCGTTCGCGAAACGCGTAAACATCGGTATGACATCGGTATAGCATCGGTGAATTCTTGAGTGCCCTGTCGGTCAGTCGCCTACCTGTTGTTATTGGACCATAACCGAAGACAACGTTTCTTTAACTGTATACGATTTAAATTCTTGCGCCATCGGTTAGTTTGCTCATGCGTCGTCTTTGTTCTCTTTTTTCCAGGTCTTGAAGCACCTCGCAAAGACTTGGTTGCAGGAATTTATCTTTTTAAAATGATCTGTCGAAAAGGGCGACTTTGAACCCATATATATAATTCCAAAGGTGTTTAATGAAATAGAAAATGAAGATGTGGATATGAATATAATAATATAGCTTGTAAAACCTTTTTGTGTATCGGCCATATTTATCCCAAAGTTATTTATCACTAAGTAAAATTTCAGTTATGCTTCAAGTGTATGATAGTTATTCTAAAAAACATAGTAGTTACTTACTGCAATACTCATAGTTTATAGAAAAGCACTTTGAACTAGATACTAGACTGTCCTTTTCACACCGGACAAGCCATGAAAACAAATGTTAGTTTGCATCAGTTACATCATAACATATTTTAGTCATATAAACTATACAAACTTTGACATATTTAAACAAAAGTTTTATTTGAGGGCTATAAATACCCATGGACTATAATAAGATAGAAATAACTACTTCATTTGTTTATATACCGACGTTTTAAACCTAAGAATAGATGGTATTTAACACATAAATTTATAAGCGTGACCCTCAGTGTAATAACCTAATTTCTCACATTGTGAGCAAGTTAAGTTAATTGAAGTCGATCAAAAGGGTGCCGTTAAAGTGCAAATGCTCTTTTAGGCACACATTCCATTACTTGCAATGAACATTCAAACACTTTAGTCAAATGTAAATTGTTGGTGATTTACCTTTCGCTAATCTGACCCCAAAATAGATATTAAAATGTAATAATGTTGTTTTGATATTAAGGAAAAATATTTTTATTTTCAAATATGTAGAAAACACATTATTATTCGGTATGTTGTTCCGAAATATATAAAAATTTGCATATTGCATTCTGTGTTTTTGATGAGTGAAGACCTTTTGACCTTAGAGTATTACATGATGGTATTATCACAAATGTGTTGATGTTATTAATGATATGAAATAATAATAATAATAAAAAACCTAACTTTTTTTTGTTTTTAAGCTTGACGTAACCTTCAAATTATCCATTATTTCAGTTTTTAATTACATTTAGGGAAAAAAACGGAGACGGAATTAAATTTTACCACTTATGTTTGTATTCAAAAGTTGAATTGATACCAAATTCAAGGTCATCTATAAATGTATGACGTCACTATGACGTCATAATTACCAAAATGTTGAAAATCGGCATTTGTACGGAAAATACAGGCAAAAATCAAAATTTCTAAAAAATAGTAGGAATATCCGATTTTCATGCGGGTTTTTTTTTTGGCTAAATATTGTAGGAAATGACTAGTTTTACCTAAATACCAAGTTTGAAATAGATATCTGCTATATAAATGACTAAAAAGTACGTTTTTAAAATCACGGAGTTATACCAACCCCCCTGACCTCCGAACTTTGAACGGACACTGTGACCCCCCTGAAGGGGGTAGGGTCGAAATTGTTTCTCTAGAATAAGCGCAAAGGATGAACTTAGAGGTACACCAAGTCACCTTGCGCTGCGCGCGAGGAATTTTTAGCGACAAAAAAAAAAATCGGTAGGGGGGTTGTTGCAACCCCCCCCCCCTTCGTAGAACATGGGTTAATGTAATATAATCTATTATACGACAAGCTATGATGTTAAGACATCCTGTGTTACATTATAAATCATATCACTTGTGTTAAAAAATTCGTAATTTCTAATCTGAGTTCCTCGTATTTCACAGGACATTGGAATTAATAGTTAGCAAACCTTGTACACAGAGTACTAATCACCTGGACCTTGAATACAATTGATTGTCTGTACCTTGAATACAATTAATTGCTTGCGCACCTTGAAAACAATTAATTGTCTAAAAGCTCAACGACAGTAATTGCTCGACAGTCACGTAAGCGTTTTACGATATTGTTGTAAATATCAAAATTGTCGAATGCAAAACCGTCTAGTAAACCTATATACTTGTGGTTGTTCGGTACAGTTCCAAATCTTCCAGCACTGCTATTGTATAAAGACAATGTCATATCTTCTTATTAACCGAGTGGTCAAACTTAGCGATAAGGTTTCATTCATATATTCAGAAATCAATGTAATTGATTGAATTTACGTAAATAGCTTGCAAACCAAAAGCAATATTACTTCGGTGTTTACACAATTTATGAAAATATCTTCTCCAGCTTCAAGAGCTCAATAGTAATTGTATTCAAATAATAAATGATGAAGTTATTTGTACAAGTATGACATTTTTCGTCGTATCCTATCAATATCATATGCAAGAAAGACATTTTTTTACCGCTTATTATTGTCAGTGTTCCCGGAAAGGATTTCGACTTTTCACAATATCGACAAAATAATACACAAGTTTGCGATTGCGGATCATGTATAGACGATTTCAAAAAAGTACTAGAATTTTAAGAACACTCTAACCTCCCACCCCCCTAAAATTCGTGTATAATTATGTAAAATGATATTTTGTCTGTTTTGTTTTGAAACCATATTTATCTTTTACTTAGGAACACTCCTTATTGTAAAGGGACTTTATCCCATAAACTATATAATTGCAGCCTTATTTTACAGTTACATTGATTTGAATGTATTCATAATTACATACATTGTTAAGGAATTCATAATATGAAAATTGCATTTTGAACAGGCTTTTGATATACGCCGGGGAAGTAGTGACATCACATTTATGATAATTAGCCCAAAACGTGCGATCTGGTACCAAACAAAATGATTATGTCCACTGATCATACGTATTAATAGAATAGGCGTACGTAAACATCCAATTCAGACTGATTTTTCACGGTTGGAAAACGAAAATAACGGCGGGGTCCTGTCCTGACTTGTAATCACAACCTTCAGCATAACAGGCCGGCATGTTTTCCCTTATTTTTTGTTTTAGACGAATGTTATGGTCTCAAAAAGGAGTCTGACATTTTTTCCCATACACTTAATGTGTGGCAAAACTGCCCCCCCCCCCATTTGTTTGGGTCCAAAACGCACGTGTTGGGTAATTTACATAAATTTTGACGTCACTACTTCCCCGTCGTATACGGTATTCACCGAAAGTTACTGGCTGTCATGGATGTGCAGTGGCGTAGCCAGCATAGGGCAAGACCAAAAATCGAGCGGCAAATCGGGACAACAAGCGGGTAAAATCGGGAAGGACAAGAAAAATGAGAGAAAATATCTTGGACTGGCTACCTATATGTTAGTGTTTACTACAAATGCCAGATTCTCCACATTGAGTATCAGTTAAGTCATCAGGAAGGGATATGAAACCTGCCGTAAGGATTTGTGATTGATGAAATCAAACAAGACACCTTCAGTCAGTTTTAACAAATAAGAATGCTGTAACACGACACCGCTATTATCTCAATTTGCCTGGTTTTACAGTTCCATGATATACAATATTGTCATCTTTTAAAAATATAGTTCAAACCTGTGCCTGTTTTGGACATCTACAATAAATTTGAAATGGACAGAAGGTAAAACTATGATGAAGTAAAAGATGTAACCGGATAAACCTGGGATAGTGTATTTTGAGTGAAATGGTATTTAATCATTAGAATAACGGTTAAATATCTGCTTTAATCATTTCTAAGTCAAAGAAAAACAACAACACACAGGTGAAAATGACGTCATAAATAGATGATAGTGTTAAAAGACAATCACTCTTAAATTGTTTTTACTCTGTTGAGTAAAAATTTACTCAACGGTCATAGCTCATTGCTGAGTAAAATCTTACTCAATATTGAGTAAAATCTTTCTCAAAATTGAGTAAAATCTTGCTCGGTTGAGTCAATACTATTCAACGTTGAGCACATCTTACTTAATATTGAGTAAAGGTTTCCCAACGTTGAGTAGGATTTTACTCAACAAAATGAGCTGTGACCGTTGAGTAAATTTTTACTCAACAAGAGTAAACATTTTTAAGAGTGCATGATTTGATATTAAAGTAAAACAACAAAGAGTAAAGAGTAAAAAATGCAAATGACACTGTTGGTTTGTGGACCAGGTGTATACCTACTAGTGTACAGATGCATATTGTTACAAAAATAATTTATGCAGAAATAATCCCCTGAAAATAATTTTGATCTTCTGTTAATTCTTCTGAGTTAGAGTTATTACATTAGAATTAGGCAACTTTCTCTTCCCCATTATTTGCCATCCGTTACATAAAAAAGAAGTCATTTTTGTTTTTCTATTGCAGCACGTACACAAACACATTTGATACACTTGGAATTGCTTCAGGAAATGTAGCTAAGTTCTTTTACAGCGGAGTCGTCTAGTCCAGTTGTATTTTTAAACATACATTTTTATATTCTGGTAATGTCTTCGACTGGTATATATAGCACTGGACAGTGGGTACTCTATGTATCCTCAATGCAATATGAAAACAACCACATAGATTCTTCACAGAATATCATGCTTGTTTACATGACCGACATTCTAAGAAATCAAATGAGACTAGTTTCAACTGCCAGAGGCTGTAGTCTACATTAGTTTCTTTGATATCTAGTCTTGTATTGAAGTTAAAGATGTTTCTTGCCTCTTAATACGATGGAGTAAAGTCGATTACATTGTTGAACTGAAAGAGCTGCACACTCTACTTGAATTTGGAGAAGTTTGATAATACGCTCAATTAACGTTTTAAATGGATAAATAGCTCAATTCAAAAAGCTTTGCTACCTATACTACACTTCTGAAAGCTTCCCTTTTTTGATGAATTCTTATATAGGAATCTGTGTAAACAGCAGGTTCTATAATTGCAACTAGGTCACGCACACAAGATACATTTTGAAAGTTTGATCTGCCTTTAGGATGTATTGCTAATCTGTACGTTCTGTCACGTATATAATATACACAAAATCAAATTGCCTGCATCTCCTTGACGACATAAGGCACGATTAGAGTCTAGAGTTACAAAGCTCTCATCTAGAAAATGATATACGTATGTGTCGTCTGTTGATTATCCCCTAGTACTGTGGATAAACAATAGGCGACACATACACTTCGTCTGTGGTCTGTAGTTTATCCATTGTCTTGTTTTCCCCTTGTGTGATACGTTTAACCGAAATGAACATTAATTAAGTAAAAAATAAATAAATAAATAAATGTCGGTGCTAATATAGCGCTGTTCCAGAATTGATCAAAGCGCATTTATTCCGTTACCAATAGGTATATAGTCAACTTACGTGGCTGCCTTACAATCACGGCGCCTATTGAGTATATTCCTATAGTAATTTTTTTAAGCCAGGGCACTTCATTAAAAGTTATGGGTCTTTCCAGTCATGGTGAGAGGTAAAAGGATTTGCATTCATACAACCAATTAGAATTGAAGTTTTGAGAAAGGCCATATAGTAAAACATTATAGTATTCGTTATCTGATTGGAAGAAAAAGCTTTGAAGGTCTTTGTTATCATTTGATTAATACTTCAAACACATTTCTGTGTTGTTTCTTTGCTGATAATAAATTATATCATATTTATAAAATTACATTACCTCAACGAAGCATGGTTTGAACATTTAAATGTCCATCTTATTGTACAGATATATTTTTGTGGTGATGAAAAAGAAAAGCACGCATAACACATTGACATTTTCGTTTTGCCTATTGGATCACGTTACATTGATCCTTGTATCAATTATTTTCAAATCCTCCGAACTACACCACCCTGGAAGGTTAATAACTATAAACGTTTTTCGCGGTGTTTAATTCTATATTTTAGGCAATTAATGTTGAAGCAACTTCCAATTTTAGTTCCGGGAAATACCGACGGATGCAATTTTTAATTTTTATTTTTTCACGAACAAACTAAAGCATTTCGTATTGAAAAAATAACTGAATTATGTTTGTACAACTTCAAACTAAAAAATTCACGCACAAGAAGCTGAAATGATAATGTCACTTTACAAATGTTGAATTTTATTTTCATTCACTCTACTTTAATCTTTTTGCCATTTTCTAAGTTCTCTATGCGAAAATTAACTGAAAAAAATGTCAAAATTTCATCAGTGAATTATTTTAATTATTCAAATATTGCTTAGAATACAATGTCTGTTATCATATCGAACCCTTAATTTAATGTTGCACTGACTGCTTTCGGAGAAAATTCCACTCAATAAAGTCGTGTCGACTTGTTAATTTTCGACTTGTAAAAACGTGATCTATGCGTGAAAGGTCGGAAAAATTCGGGTAATCGGGCTATGACCACGTGCAAGGCACGTGAAATAATTGCTGTAATCATTGTAATTTCATACTTAGCCAGAGCAAGGCGTCAAGTTAGTTTTCATCGAAGACATTGATTGTTTTAACACTATTAGCTTCTATCGCACGCGTCAGAGAGTCTATCCAGCGACTAAAGTTATTGTCTATAACCATGATAACTACACCGTAGGCCTAATCGATAGTTAATAGCTGTTCGTGCAGTTTCAATGTGTATTAAAACGGGGATGGGAGGCCCCATATTGTAAATTACCAATGCAGGAAAATTTAATTACAAGTCGGGGTGTGCGAGTAAATTATAGCTTGAGGTGTGATATTTGGAATCTAGACATTTTACCGAGACACTTCATACCCTGGATCCATATATTTTTGTATGGTCGCAGGTAAAATACTGACTAATTTCTAGGTTGAAATGAGTGCAAAATGAATCATTCATTATTAGAGAGAATCATGAATTATTCAGGAATAATATAACAGATAGGTCTAATTTTCTGCAAAAGTATTAAGAAGTTAAGAATAAATTCAAAATGATGATCAGGGCTTTCGACTTGTAAAAACGATTAAGTTTAAATTTTGTCATTAATTTCATATTAATTTTATGTTAAAATTATTTCTTATCTATTACGGTTACAATTTAGACAAGTTCTTATAATTAAAGCAAATTTTATTCTGCCTTTAATGCCCTAAAACACCCAAATACTCTTTGAAATCATCCAGTTATAAAATGTCTTTTATCTTTACTGTCTGCATTTAAAAAGCACTATAAACTCTGGGTAATTGTGACACTGTTGTGTCTCATAATATTCTTTAAATATTCAACATTGAAGTGCAATAAGAAAAGAAAAAATACAACAAAAGCACTGATCGTATATCGCCTATTGTTAAAAATCGCCGACTTGCAGATCCAATTAGAAAATTTTACTCAGTAAAACTCTGATACTGTATAAATCATGGTAGGCCTACAATGGAACAGCAAGTCAGAACTTGAAAGTTAATACATTTTCAGCCAGCGACGACTTCAAAATGGAAGTTCCCTCTATATGCGAGGACATTTGGATATTCAATAGGGCAAGGGTCACGAGATATAGAAGAAAATTAGAAAGTGTAGAGAAATATCGGGAGAAGCTTCCATAAATATTCTTTATATTTTTACTATAAAATGATTGAATCCTGTTTCATTATGCAAGAAGTGCCATGAATTAAAAAAAAAATACTATAGTAACTACCCATGATAACGCTTGGGTCGACGAAGCAATTAGGATTAAATGCCTTGCCCAAGGACATAACCCGTTGGCCGTAGCGGGGCTCGAACTCATGACCTGCTGATTCGTAGTCCTGGTCTGTTCCACTAGACCACACGAGATTTATAAAGCTCTCAAAATTAGATATACAGATGTCATATCATTGCATTTTATTATTACAATCTTTTTATCAAACATTTGATCATCCATCTTGAAGCATGGTGATGTGAACCATGATTCTGAGTTCGAAGCAGTTGATCCGTCATTACTAAAAAAAGAAGATAACAGGACCACCCCATCATGCCTTATTTCCGACAGGATTTTTGAACGGGTTGCAATGAGAGGTAGTGTGGTGAAACGTATCACCATTAGCAGACCTCATCTCAATGTTGTGACCATCCTTCCCAAACCAGCCCTAAATGCAGCCTCTTGCTTTTTTAACTCTTTTTAATATTTACAAAGACCATTCTATTTGGATTACAAGTGTCACCTTAATGAACTTCATACAATAACCATAATTCATGTTATGGTCCGTCAAAGTTTGTCCGGGAGTAAAATGTATAACTGAGATATACGCGTTCAATTTGCTTGTGTTTTGATGTGAGCACAAGGACTGTAAATCTGTCCAAAAATCAATTTCGGCATATTTAGACCTTTACATATATTTTCACATGAAGTTTGCTGCATTTACATTTTCTCTATTCATGCAAGCTGTTAAACCATACCAAGATTCAAGATTAAAACACCTTTAGCGTTTTTCCCACTAGGATATGAGCTTTATAAGTCTCCTAACAAAACACCGTAAAGTTTAGTCATTGTTGTATGCCCAAAATGAACTGCATCATATCCAACTCCAACAATATTCTATCTAAACATAAGAATCCTTTTGCAACGACCTACAAAATTATTGTAGCGATATACACATATGCAACTTATAAAGATGGTAAACGCCTCACAAGTGATGCCAATTACCAAGTAACTGGCACACTTCAGGACAACATGATAGGGGTCAATCAATGACCTTTTATATCATTATTGCACTTACATTTATGACTCTTTGGTTCCGATCAGTTATATTAAGTAGTTCTTTACAAGTTACTGGTCATGTATACACGATTAGTCAATGAGTTTTGTGAAATTATTTAACTTTGAAAACATTCTATATCGAGTTTCTAATGAGTTTAAGCGGGCACCTTCAAACAAAAACAAATCAATTTAAACGTTAAACTATTTTTCTAACTGTTTAAAAAATCATGTAAAATCAAGTTCATTTACACACACACTTACAATTACACAAACTATCAGAGCGGTAGCGGTTAAATCAACTCAGTATCTTTTTCATGAACTAAGGTTAGTTGCCAAATAGAGTTGGCAACATTTCATGAAAATGGATCCTGTTTCTTATATCCTTCCTTTGTCAACTATAATAATAATCCACAATAATTTTGCTTTATGACAAACATTATCGAGTTGTTCAAATCAAAGTTATATTCAAAATTGTATAGGAAAAGTAAAATACAAAATTATTTTTTCAACAATTTATCACCAATAGTTCAAATGTACTAGTAATATTGACAATTTCGGTTCATCTTGGCCAAAACTTCAAGGACGCCGACTGGAGACTTCGTGACATCGACCGGAGTATCTGAACTTCTTGGTCAAGAAAGGAAAAAATAATTACTTTTGCCAACAGCACACTTATTGATAAAAGATAAATGACTTCCGTCTGCTCAGAAAATGTGAATCATAACTATTTTTTAATCATGAAAAGCTCGTCGATCATGCTTGACTAGTTTTACCGATTTTTTAAACCAGTTCAGCTCGCTCAACTAGTTTGGCTATCTGCTCGACTAGAATAAACTAGTCAAGCATGCTTGACAGGGTAGACCGACTAGTTTAAAGCTATTTTAGCATATAACTGACGAGTTTTAGTTTACAGTGTGCATTTGCGAGGACTCAAACCATGGATTATGGCAGCGATTACTCATGCATTGCGAAGCGAGGGATCTACTGCTGAGCTATTCAGGCACCGTTGAGATCGTGAACTAAAATCTAAAACATAAACATTAGAATGCCATATTTTTCTCTGTTTATATAAAAATTGCAATTTTTGCCTCAGTGGAATGCTCGATTTGTAAGTAAATTATGCGAATGCGCATATCATACAAAATGCAGATAATGTAGATACAAAAAACAGGCAATTCACAGCTCTAACAGGGCGATCTCAGAGTCGTAATTTACGTCCGGTTTTTCAGGCAAAACAACGCGGGTTTGTTACATTATTATCTAAAAATCAACACAACATATTTATAACATATCATTTGTCATAAGAAGTATTAAGCCTACAACCTGACAAAATTTGAAAACAATCGAATTGTTTGAACATCATAAAATTATGAGGTTTTGGCGAAAGAGGCGTCAACTTTTCGAAGTAGTCTATTGACGTCATTTTGACCTTGATAATGGACGTGAAATCACTAGTAAAGATGTATGTATAAACTAGAGACTCTCTTCAATATGTACGCTAAAAATTGTGATATTCTGATACGTGTAAGTAGGTAAAAACTTGCAGTAAAAATGACGTTCAGCCGAGCGAGACGATTTAGGGACTGTAGCATTAACTCAAGTTCCCATTGGGTAAGTGACACAATTGTGGTACAGCTCATAGTCCAATGTGTATGTTTTAATATGACTTTTACCCAATCACTTTAGGATTGATCATATTTTAGATATCCTGAGCACTGAGGATGACATATCGTTAAATTTCACTCTGGAGATATCGGCAATTTAGGCTGGAAAAACTGTATTTGAAGATTTTGTGTATTTTAGAAATGTTGTTTCAAGGATTTATAATTGGCAATTGAATTGTTAAAAGTAATAGTGGAAATTAGAGCTCAAAATATTATTTACTTTTGGAGATATTAATTTTTAAAGTGGAAAATAATAAATATCACAGAAATAGAATCACACATTTTGAGTCGTGAGGTTTCATTTTCGACCATAACTTTTAAGCCGAAGCTTCTATTGTTGTCAAATAAAAAGTAATAGATAGTTTTCCTTCAGTTCAATTTGTAGTTTTTATTTTAGCCCTTCAAACATGGAGTACCCCGTAACGAAAAAAAAAACTATTCGAGACTAACACGCACAACTGACTTATCTCCTGCTCTGGCAAGCTGTAACATGCAATGCATTTTTTTGTTTTGGGTATTGACACTCTGTGTTTATTGGGCTGGCTACCTCGATGTAAGTAATTACTTAAATGTCCAGTCTGTCCATATTGGGTGTCATCCAAGTCATTACGAATGGATAAAAAATGCCTGCAGCATTTAAGATTGAAGAAATCAAACCAGACACTGTCACTCAATTTCAAGAAATGAAATCGCCGTAATATGACACTTCTGATATCTCAATTTGCCTTTGCTTGTATATCGGTACAGTGTCACCTCTCTTAAAAATGTATTCCTCAAAAGTAAAAAAATAGTGTGGATGTTTATGATAAAATAATAAATTGATAGATAGATAAATAAATAAATACATTTACGAATAAATAAATAAAAAAATAAACGCCCACTTTAAAGTTTGTTAGTGAAAAAAAAAAAGAGAAATATAATATTTAGATGAAAAAATGATACCGAAAGAGGCACTTTAGAAAGATTTATAGTTAATATGTGTTAAGAGGAGTTTAATTTTTATAAAGAATGTTGGTTTTAAGAATTGTTTCAGTATCTTTTTCCATGTCGTGTTTGGGGGAGGTCTACTCACGCCAAGAAGATAGACACTGTCCTCAATGCTTGCTACCGCCAGATTACTAGATGTCTCCGACCAACAACTACTAATAGACACATACTGGCCTACACATATTGGCAGGTTTAGCTCCCCCTGGCATTAGACGTCATGTTGCAATAATGAAGGAACGCAGCAGTCACCAAGTTTAAGATGAATGCCACCCAACCAGTACCTTGCAGTTAACCGTCTAAAGCCAAGGAACAGGTTCCTGAGCAGTTTCAAGCCTCTTGTAATATCACGAGGTGACCAAGAATGAGAATCTGGGAGAAAATAATTTAACGACAGTAACCCATATGCATCTAAAGCCTAGGTAAGAGCTCCCACCTGCAGCCAACACTAAGTGGACAGAATGTAAGTACCTCAACCGCCTCATTAATTTGGGCCACCCCAAGTGAACCTTCAGAAATGGGGATATTGGGATTCAGCAAAATATGTTACCTGCAATAATTTGCAGGAATGGTTTAATTTGTAGGAATGTCCCACAAACCATGCAGCATCTTCTCCAGAGTTCTGTATTGAAACACGTTTGCACAGCTGGCGACCTTGCTGTCTGCAAGAAAAATGCCCCCAAATACGTCAAACATATGGACACGCTAAGAAGAAAAAGTACGTTTTTTGTCTTGTTTTATCTTCAAAGGAGAAACATCGTTTGCTTTAAGTCGAAATTGGAGAGAGACCAAGTATACATGTACTTATTATCCAAAGGATTAAGCATTATCTTGATTGTTGGGTGCTGGATCAGTGGTTCTATGTTCGAGTGTTTGGGTAACATTTTATGATTGAATTTGCTACAGAAGGATAAATTTATCAAAATTCATGTTGTGAATAATAAAAGTTCATATTAAAACACAATACAAGTATCATTGAAGTTCTTGCATTTTACTATGTCGATCGCCCACATGTTTATTCTTGTCCGGTCTTAATTTTTGTACTTTTGCTTTACAAAGTGCTGATATACTTTTGAGCTTAAGACATTTTATCGGTTGATAAACAGTAATTACTCTGTTTAATTGGTTGTAAAGAACTCCAATCTACACACAGATTACGTCCCACTCTGTAATACCTTGTATAATTGGAAGTCACACCCGTGGGACTTATTATGTCAGTGTCGATGATTGAAGCATCTTACAGACAAGATTTTCTGTTGGCAGCATTGGCTGCACTAGACTCTGTCATAATCGTAGCCATATAATTATTAAGAGTTCATTTATATTAAAACTATGGTTGCACCGATTAATCGGTTACCGATATATCGGGATCGATATTTGCCTCATCGGTTCTGAATCGGTATCGGTAGAAAACACCAAATTACCGATTATATCAATCGATAATTGGTTTAAGTAATCGACCCCATAATCTAAGCCTATTATGTAGAAGAAAAAAAGAGAAAACATGCTTTTTACCCGATGCTGATGTGATATCATTAGACTAGAGGGTATGCACCCTTTTATCGCGTTCCATGTAATCTTCAAAAATAATTCAGCGGATCTCCTAGTGGCAAAACATTCAAATCGACCAATTCGTTTTCGTATTAAGTAGCATGGTGTAGGTTTTCAGAGCGCTGTTCAAATGTAAAATCGATTAACAGTTTTCTCTAAAATTATTTCAGCAACTCAATTTTACATTTGAAATTTTGAAATTTATTATATTTCTCTAATATTTTGGCAGAAAAAATGATATTTTTTCGCCCGGCATTTTCAAACTATTAATCTGATTTCCGATTTTTGTTCTCTATGCTTTATTATTTACCAGATTTTCCACTTAGATTAACACATGAAGTCGGTGTTTTATAGGAGAAGAAGATTGGATAATGTCTTTGTCACTTAAGTGTTAACTCATGAACTTTTAATACTGTTTACAGACGATTAATATAAATTGAGCTGAACATGAAAAAGTTATATTTGCTATCGATACCCAATCAGAACTTTTTAGCGCTGTCACAAAACATTCCTGTTGCATCCTGGACACAAACTTTCATTTAGACGTTCTTAACAAATCCACCTACTTTTTCACTTCTACATGTCGATTTGGTTTTGTTAAAATATGTGACCGTCAATTCTAAACAAGCCGTAAATACAGAAGACTTTATTTAGCGCTGCTGGTGAAAATACATGTCGAGGTCGTAATTTGCCGAAATTGATTGTTTTTGACGGATTCACAATCCTTGTACTTAGTTTAACACCTTCAAAGTTTAATTTTAAGAAAAAATATGAAATACATCTGTATATTTTGAGATCAATCAACAGAAAATATAGGTCCTACTGATCTTAATTATTTTTTTTTTTGTCATTTTACTCACTGAAAACCATTGACGGACAATGACTTGTCTTCATAGAGGCATCATTTTAATTCTTATAATATTGTCTCTGCAAATATTTAAAAACAGTGAAAATGACGCTGTATTTACGACTTGTTTGGGATGGGCGGTCTCATATAAGTCAAACACGCTTTACAAAGTTGAATCAACTGAAACCATGGCATGCCACAGGTGTCACAAAATTCCATTAAAAAACCATCCAGTTTAAAGAAAAGAAGTCCAGTTTTACAAAACTGACGTCCGATTTGAAAAAAGGCGTTCTATTTGAAAAAAGACATCCAATTTGAAAAAAATATGACATTCAGCTCTTAAAAAATGACGTTTAATTTGCAAAATAAAACACACACAAACATACATTAGCGTTATAAAATGGACATAAATGTGCACATAATTACGAGTTATGCATCCGTATGTTTTTATCATTATGATTCCAATGAGGAATAACATTTGTGCTGTTCCAGCACTTAACAGCCGTTACGTTGGCAAACGACATTTTGCGCTACAGGTGAAATCATTTTTTGAAGATGTACAATATCTTAAAAATGTTCAAAACACCTGCAAAGTTTAAAATAAGGGAAGTATGAAAAAAAAAATCTTAGATTGAGACCACCAACAGAAAAAAATATTCATAACTTGGTTTTGGAATGTTTTTACCTCAGTGTCTTCTTTTACCCCTTTGCTTAATTTAACGGACCATACTTGACTTGCGGATGTCGGCAAAATTCATCCAGGTGTCATTTTATTAATTACATGGACTTTGCAGATATGTAAAAAAAAGTGAAAATGACCAGAAGCCGACTTTACGGCTGGTTTAAACTTGACGGTCCAATTTAACCTTAAAGTTTTCAGCGTGCCCCGGTATGAAACAACCTAATTTTTCACTTTGTGAGCAAGTAAATTTAATTGAAGTCGATTAAAAAGGCGCCGATAAAGTGCGTCAAATCACGTATGCTGGGATAATGCCCTATTAGGCAATCATTCCGTTACCTTAAATGATCATTCAGACAGTTTTTATCACGCGCCTTTATTGGTGATTCACCTTTGGCTAATCCGACCTCAAAACTGAACAACGGTTGAAATACAATAGTATTGCCACAATGGTATATACCTAGGAAACCTGTAAGATCTACTTTTCAACATCCAGGAAACACATTACAAATCACATTTTTCCAATAATAAATACTTATACATATTTCTTATTTATTAATTGTACTGGCTTATCATATTCCTAATTGTACTACTTCCTTGCTTTAAAACATCTGTTCAGATCTGTAACTTATTATGTATGCTCATATTTATCTACTTAAGCAGGTGATTTTTCACTTCGATCATGAAGATGGATTACTTACTCCTGATTTATTAATGGTACATGTATCATGCAAAGTGCAAACATCATATTTGTTTTTACAACTATCCAGTCAAGAAACAAGGAACTTATTTTCTATTTAAACTTTTCAATGTAGAATTGAGTTCGAAACTATTCCTTCTGACTTATATAGTGGCAGATGAACGGAGTTAGAACAGAAAACAAACTGACCAAGCGTTCTCTTCATCCGGCTTATTATAATAAACTCATTTGTAAACGCTTGGCGCAACGTAATACCAAGGTTAATTCTGGCGATGAACGTCCTTTCTTGCGTAAGATAATTATTTGAATAATATTTTACTTTACTCGACGCTCGAGAAATTGTACACTTATATGTGGTGAAGCCGTATTTTTTTTAACAAACGGACAAACAAAACAAACACAATAGGTATATAAAAGTGGAAGATATTTTTGTGCAAACAAATTTATTTGAAATAATGCGCATAAATGTGGTATTGAACAGTCCGCAGTCCGTCTTTGGTATATCATGTTGTTGTTGTTGTTGTTGTTGTTGTTGAGTTGTGTGGGTGTTAGTAGGGATTGGGTCTGTGTGTTTGGGCTTTATCGCTTTTGCATGTTGGTTGGGTTGTGTTTAACCCTCGTACAACCAGGGAAACAAATGTGGGGTTAGGGTAGGCCGTCAAAGTTGGGGTGTGGGGTTTGTTGCAACCAGGTGACATTTTTGACAATTGTAAATTGCCATTTTGAAAAATATATGCATGTTATGAGGCTGAACCTTGCAGGGCTTGTTAGAATTACCATTTCCCTTCTTTATTTGCAAACAAACAAAAAAACTGATGCAATTCCGTTATTTAGAAAAAAATTTTGGTGGCCACTTAAGAAAAGGAATTAAGAAAAAGCAAAAGCTAGACTAGAAAAAGATTTAGCCTTAGCAATTGCTTAAAACATATTCACGACCTTTAGCTTGGACTAATACCTTTATTATTGTCTGGGATCAACCCAGACAAACAAAAGCTACCAAACAAACACTAGCCAATCTAGCTTTTGCTTACATGAAGTTAGAAATTGCTTTGTCTACTGCGTGATAGTTTTCAGACACAAATATTACAGCATTTCACTCCACATTTTTATGTCAATTTGTCGCAGTTTCCGAAATATAGCATGATTTATATCATCTATAGTAATGCAGCACTAGTATTACTACTTCAGTGTTTTTTTATTACGCGGCACAAATAAAGCAGAAACCATGAATGTATACCAGTGATAAGCTCCTAACATAGAATCTTAGTAAAATGTAAGTAATTACTACATGTTGTTAGCAAAAGGTCAGCTTTTTGAATACAAATGTAAGCAATTACTAACCAGAAGAGCAATTGCTTTGAAAGGATTAGAAATAGCTTTTGCTGCATTGAGAGAGCTTTTTCTTGCAAGTTGATGCTAGTTTTTAAAAATAGGAATTCAAGAAAAAGCTATAGAAATAGCAAGCGCTACATCCATGAATTCGGCCTAGTGTCTGTGTCCAGCAAATGACGATAACTTGTTTTCAGCTGTGTAGCGATATTGTATCTTTATAATGTATCCACTAACAAAAAGTATTATATTTATATTGTTTCAATTAATACATACGTACAGATTCAATCCGATGAACATAGAGTACCATGACACCTGTCGACACGTATTTGTCTTAGAGAACCTAGTTGCCGTCGATGAAGACTTGCTTTCCGTATTGGATTAGATGTGGTTTACTGCCTTCGTCCGTTTACGTCAGATGTATATTTTTATGAGCTTAAAGTCAAAAGCTTTTCTCTATTACCATATCAAAGGTATAAAAAAAAGCATATTTAATAATCTTAGGACTAATTAATACTTCTTATGAGCTACAAAATAGTTTGTGTAACCAGCACCACCATTTTCAAAGTGGGGGTCAAACCGGGAGCAAACGGCAGATAGGGGGAGGGGATTGCAGGTGCTATTATCGTCAGATGAAAAATTATGGATTTTTTTGAAATGCGCATAGCACGGGAAAATGTCATCAAATCTGTTAATTTTAGCCAAAAAATGTTAAAAAATATTAAATTAAGTTATCTTAAAATTTGCGTGAAGCGGGCGATGTTTTTTGACATGTAACATTAATTTTATATTGCAAAAAACGAGGGGAAATTGAGTATGAGATTTGTATTAATGCCTTAAAGTTGAGGGAATCGGGGAAAAGGCTTGTGACTAGGGGTTAAATGAACCTCCTGACCACCACCCCCTTGATCAACTATATCCTGACCCTTATATTCAAGCTTCTTCTGTGGTCTCTTATTCTCTTAATAAAAGAGAAGAAATGATAATTTACTTTACACAAAATGGTTAGACTATGCCGAATGAGTTTTACTTGAATGTTTTTCTTTAACACACTACATAATTTTTAAATTAACCACCTCTCAGTTAATATGTTACCTTACGTCGAAAATGAAAAAAAAAACACGGTTGCTTGTATGGTAGTTTCTACGCAAGACCATTATGATAATATGTTGACACATGTTAACATTCATTGGTTTGCACAATTATGTCCCAAAAGGGTCCCAAATCGAAAATTGATTTTTTTTTTTGTCTCATCTGAAAGATTATATTTTAAGCTTTAAAATTGCACCTTGCTTTTGGTTATTGGATGTTCGATTGCAAAGTTCCATGTCACCAAATGCCTTTAATACCCATTTTGTATTTTTCAACAGTTTTATATATGGCTCATTCCAGTGGAAACTGAACCTTTTTTTTATTTCAAGCAAAAAATCAGCTTTTTTATTTGACCACATAAGCATGTTTTCAGTCATACATTTGTTACTTGGTACGTAAGAAGTATTTTCCAATCAAAAATGGTAAAGTTTGTCTATCCGTGCATGAATGAGCACATGTTTTGTTTCAAAAATGTCACAAACGTTGCTAAAAAGTAACACCAAAATGTCACAAACGTTACCAAACGTTACAACACAAAACAATGCATAAAAATTATTCCTGGCGATATAATGTTCTGTAATTTTTATTAAATATTTGTAAATATGTTTCCCATAATCGGTGTAAGGCGCAATAAAAAATCGTTAACACTTCAGATAAATTGTACTTTGAAGTCAATTGGAGCAAAAAACCATTTCCGTGCGCGGTCACAAACGTTACCGAACGTTACAAGGACTTTACTCAGGATTTTGGCAATTGATTTAATTTTCAAACATCTACATATCCTGACCCCACTAGTGAGCACCATTATCAATAACAAACTCGTTGATATAATGTTTTTGCTAGGTTCTGTGGCCATTTATTTAAAAGTGAAATTTCTCAATTTTTCGGTCACAAACATTACTTTGGAATGAGCCATATATTAAAGCAAATGTAAACATTCATATAGTCTTCATAATAAATTTCGGAGTTTAAATATTTTTTTCTACAGATGTGCATATCTACATACTTAAAATAACTGTTGGAATTGGATGACGATTATTGATAATGATAAAACATAGATTTGATCCTACTCTGCAATGCTCATAGTAATTCAGCTGCAAGTCTGGGGTGAATTTGATAGTGAGGTTTTCATTCCCTCTCTTTTTTCCTCACTCCACAAATGACAAAGCAATACGCATGCGTGACAATTGACCGAGTCGGGATGATGTCCAAAGTGTTTCAAGACGTTATCCATAAATCATCGCCTGAAATTTCGGCCCCAAATCGAATGGTATCTATAGTAGTTGGATGTAGTTCTCTCAGGATTTGTCATCTATATGTACTTCCAACAATGAAATGACTGTCCGGGAGTAACATGAGTTCGTTGAAATCTGAACCTTTATGCTGACCATGATGCTGTAATATAATATTTCAAAATAAAATCTGTGATGGGGGCAAAAAATGCTAATATCTGTGTTTTTTTCCCTCTCAATTTATTCTTGATTTTATTAAATTCAAATTTGCTTTAGTAAAACCATAAAGTGTTTCACTTTGTATAATCTGAAATCATTGGTCTAAACAAAAAAATATTTATACAAAACAGTTAAACATCAATAGTGGTAAATTTCTTTTCTAATAAATCGTGTTGGCCATTGGAAAATTATTATGCAGAATTTACTACGCTTTGCAAGTCAAGTTACGTTAATTGAAGTCGATCAAAATGGTGCTGTTAAAGTGCATCGAATCACGTATGCCGGGATAATGCTCATTTAGGCACACATTCCATTACTTGCAATGAACATTCAAACACTTTAGTCAAATGTGAATTATTGGTGATTCATCTTTCGCTAATCTGTTTCCAAAATAGATCTAAAAGTGTTATAATGTTGTTTTGATATTAAGGAAAATAGTTTTATTTTCAAATATCCAGAAACACATTACTATTCGGATTGTTGTTCTGAAATATATAATACATACTGCATTCTGTGTTCTTGTTGAGTGAGGACCTTTTGGTCCTGACGAAACAGTACTGTCAAAAACTGCATTACATGATGGTATAATCATAAATGTGTTGATGTTATTACTGTCAAACACTGTATTACCTGATGGTATAATCATAAATGCGTTGATACTATTAATGAAGTTTGAAAAAGTGAGAAAAAAAAGTTTATTTGTAGAAGGTTTTTTTAATATTCATTATTTTCGTTTTTTATTACATGCTAGAAAAGTCGACACTGATTTTTATTATCTTTGGTGCTTCTATTTTTACCCAAAAAGTGTACAAATAATCACCAATTATCATAATTTGTATACTATATGCTACATAAGGTGTTTAACAATCTGTAGAAATATTTTGGACATGTTGTTTAATTTTTAAGTTACAGCTTTGCTATAATATTTTCTATAATTTTTACGACAAGCTATGGAGTCAGGATATCTTGTGTTACATTACAAATCATGTCATTGATGATCAAAAAAAAAATTCTAAATTTATAATCTAAATTCCTCGAATTTCACAGGAAATTCACTTTAAAAATACGCAGCTTGTAGCACAGAGTATAATTCATCTGATTGACACCGTCCACAACGAGCCGTAAATGCAGCCTCTTGCTGTTTTCAATTTTGTTTAAATATTTGCAAAGGCCATGTTATATGAATTAAGGCTACAGTCCCTAAAAACGTCTCGCTCGGCTGAACGTCATGTTTACTGCAAGTTTTTACCTACTTACACTTATCAGAATATCACAATTTTTGGCGTCCATATTGAATAAAGTATTTAGTTTATACGTAAAACTTAACTAGTGATTTCACGTCCATTATCAAGGTCAAAATGACGCCTGAAGACTACTTCGAAAAAGTTGACCCTTTTTCGCCGAAACCTCATAATTTCATGATGTTCGAAAAATTCGACTGGTTTCAAAGTTTGACAGATTGTAGGTTTGATATTTCTTATTGAATTACAAACAATATTTTATAAATATGTGAGTTGATTTTGAATGATAATGTAACAAACCCGCGTTGTTTTGCCCGAAAACCCGGACGTGAATTACGACTCTGAGTTCGCCCTGTTCGAGCTGTGAATTGTCTGTTTTAAGTATCTACATTATCTACATTTTGTCTGATATACGCATTCGCATAAATTACTTACAAATTGAGCATTCCAATGAGGCAAAAATTGCAATTTTTATGTAAACAAAAGAAAAATACGGCATTCTAATGTTTATGTTTTAGATTTTAGTTCACGATCTCAACGCTGCGCTGCCTTAATAGCTCATCGGTAGATCCCTCGCTTCGTAAACCTTGACTAAACCCTACCACAATCCATGGTTCGAGTCCCCGCAAAGGCAGTGGAAACTATTTATCTTTTCATGATTAAAAAATAGTTAGGATTCACATTTTCCTGAGCAGATGGATTCCTTTACCCTTAAAATGACACCTCACTTGATTTCCAGAAGTCAAGTTATTTTCCATAAAAGATTGCTATCAACGCGTTCAAAGATCAGTAAGCCCTAAATGTTTTGTTTATTGTCCTCAACATATGTTGGATATTTTCAATCATTTTCTTGAAATAAAACTTTGCTGGTATTTCGAAGTAAGCACAAGGATTGTCAATCTGTAAAAAAAATCAATTTCGGCAAATTACGACCTTGACATGTATTTTCACCTGTAGCGCAAAATGAAGTTGTACGGCTCGTTTAAGATGGCGGTCACAATTGTCTAAAAGCTCAACGACAATCGTTTGACAGTCACATAAGCCTTTTACTCATTGGTTAAATAGGCAGTACGATATTGTTGTACAAAATAAAATTGGCACATCTATAAGCATCTAGTAAACCTATAAACTTTGGGGTTGTTCGGTACGATAAACAGTTCAAATATAAACTTGAGACTTTCAGAAATAGTATTATCATAGTCCACTATTTGTATAAAATTCCTGCAGTACTGTACTCTTACGACAATAACTATTGCATAAATACACTGTCACATCTTCTTATTAACCAAGCGGTCAAATTTGAGAGGAGATAAGGTTTCATATATTCAGAAATCGATGTGATTGATTGAATTTACGTAAATACCTTGCAATATTGCTGCGGTATTTACACAAGTTATGAAAATATCTTTTCGAGCTTCAAGAGCTTAACAGAAAGTGTATTCGAATAATAATTGGTGAATATTGTAGTAATTTGTACAAGTATGACGTTTTTCCTCGTATCCTATCACTATCATATGCAAGAAAGAAAGTTTTTACCGCTTCTTATCCCGGAAAGGATTTCGACTTTTCACAACATCGACAAAACAAAAAAAGTTTGTGATCGCGGATCACTGATAGACGATTTCAAGAAAGTACTAGAATTTTAAGAACACTCTGACCCCCCCCCCCCTCTAAAATTCGTGTATAATTATGTAAAACATCGAGCGGTAACTTCATTACTTTTCAGTCAATTTTCAGAAATAGGGTGTCAAAAGAAAGCTGAAAGTATAGCGCTTGTACCCATTATCTTCAAATACGTTTGCGAGTTCCATATTTGCGTACGAGCCATTTTTCGAGGTGAGGCGATACTTTTTGGGGAGACTGTATGTTATGTGTAACAAACATAAGACAGATAAGGTCATCGATATATTTTACGGGTATTTGCAATAATAAATTCGGGAATAGTGCTACTATACAGAATTCGTCATTTTTTAAACATTCAGCTGAAACATATTTATATTCTTATTTTATGATGAATTAAAGCAATATAATAAAAAAATTATCAAAAATGGTTTATATTAAAAACAATATAAAATAAACAAATGTGACAATCCAAAAGCGATTTCAAGTGTATTTTGTCAAAAAATTTGTATTCCCACTGAAAAATGGATAAAAAACACATGCATGCTTTCCTATACTAATACATGTGGAATTAAATTCGGGATCCCGAATTTAGTTCCCGAAAAAAATTCCCGAATTTAATTCCCGAAAAATTGCCATAACAGAATAAGGAAGCATATCTAATGCAAATCATTTGGAGGGTATGAGTATCTACCTAAAACAAACCCCATTAAGCTATCAAAATAAAAAGCCATGACTGACAGGGGGTGCTTCATTTTTAACACTTTATAGTATTGCTTTAAAGAAAAAATCAGAGATTCTGACACATACAACTCGTATCGAATGTACTTGCTCTCTGTAACATTATGACAACTTCTGTATTGAAACTTTGTAATCTTGTGCTGGCTACCTATATGTTAGTGTTTACTTCAAATGTTAGATTCTCCACATTGGGTATCAGTAAAGACATTAGGAAGATATATGAAACCTGCCGTAAGCATTTGACATTGATGAAATCAAATATAGACAACTTGTTAGTTTCAACAAATAAAAATGCCGTAACACGACACCTCTATTATCTAAAATTTGCCTGGTTTTACTGTTCCATGATATACAATATTGTCATCTTTCAAAAATATAGATCAAACCTGTGCCTGTTTTGGACAGCTGAAATAAAATTGAAAATGGAAAGAAGATAAAACTATGATGAAGTAAAAGATGTAACCGGATAGACCTGGGAGAGTGTATCTAGAATGAAAATGTATTTAATCATGAGAATAACGGTTCAATTTCTGCTTAAACAATTTGTAAGTCAAAGAAACGAAACATACAAATGAAAACGACGTCTTTAATAGATGATGAGTGTTAAAAGACCATGATTTGATATTAAAGTAAAACAACAAACAAATCAAAAGAGTAAAGAGTAAAAATATTCAACTGATACTGTTGGCTACTGGTGTACAGATGCATATTGTTAACAAAATAAATTATGCAGAAATAATCTCCGAAAAGATGTTGATCTTCTGTTTAATTCTTCTGAGTTAAAGTTATTACATTAGTATTAGGCAACTTTCTCTTCCCTATTATTTGCCATACGTTACATAAAAAATAAGTCATTTTTGTTTTCTATTGCAGCACGTACACAAACACATTTTATACGCTTTGTATTGCTTCAGGAAATGTAGCTCAGTTCTTTTACAGCGGAGTCGTCTAGTCCAGTTGCATTTTTAAACATACATTTTTATATTCTGGTAATGTCTTCGACTGGTATTTATAGCACTGAACATTGGATACTCTATGTATCCTCAATGCAATATGGAAAAAAAAATACATAGATTCTTCACAGATTATCATGTTTGTTTATACATAACTGACATTCTAAAAAAACTAAATGAGACTAGTTTCTCTGCCAGAGGCTGTAGTCTACATTAGCTTCCTTTGATATCTAGTCTCGTACTGAAGTTAAAGATGTTTCTTGCCTCTTAAATGCGATGAAGTACATTCCTGTAAAGTAGATTACATTGTTGAACTGAAAGAGCTGCATATTCTATTTGAACTTGGAGAAGTTTGATAATACGCTCAATTAACGTTTTAAATGGATAAATAGCTCAATTCAAAAACCTTTACTACATATACTACAAGTCTAAGAGCTTCCCTTTTTTATGAATTCTTATATAGGAATCTGCACTTGAATCTGTGTAAACAGCATGTTCTATAATTGCAACTAGGTCACGCACACAGCATACATTTTGAAAGTTTGATCTGCCTAGGATGTATTGCTAATCTATGCATTCTGTCACGTATATAATATACACAAAATCAAATTGCCTGCATCTCCTTGACGACATAACGCAAGATCAGAGTCTAGAGTTACAAAGCTGTTATCTACAAAATGATATACGTATGTGTCGTCTGTCGTCTATCCACATTACTCTGGATAAACAACAGGCGACACATACACTTCGTCTGTCACAGTGGTTTGTGGTTTATCCATTGTCTCGTTTTCCCTTGTGATACGTTGAACCGAAATGAACATCAATTAGATATACAGATGTCATATCAAGGGATTTTATCATGATCATCACTTGGTAATCCATCTTAAAGCATGGTAATGTGAACTAGGATTCTGGGTTCTAAACAGTTGATCCGTCATTACTAAGAAAAGAATAAAACAGGACCTCCCCATCTTGCCTAGTTTCCGACAGGTTTTTGTACAGGTAGCAATGAGAGGAAGTGTAGTGAAACATAGCTCTATTTTACTCCCTGAAAACCTTTGACATCCTACATAAGGTGTCATTTCAATTCTTAAAATATGATCTGTTGCAATATTAAATAATGGTGAAAATGGCAAGAGGCGGCCTTTATGGCTGATTTGAGGTGGACACTCATAACTTACATTGAATATAATCACAGAAAAATGATATAGGCCTCAACTGTAACATGTATTTTATACTCTTATAATTACCAGTTTATTCGATTAATTTAGTTTAACGGATGCGTAAGTTATTGCAATACGTATTTTGAACAGGATATCTTGTAAAAGCTTTTTGTATATCGACCACATTTATCCCAATTATTTCATATTTATACTCTACTTTTTGAATTTCATTAAGTAAAAATTCAGTTATAGTTCAAGGGTATTTGATAGTTATTCTAAAAACCATAGTAGTTACTTACTGCAATACTCATAATATTTATAGAAACACACTTTCAACTAGATACTAGACTGTCCTTTTTACACTGGACAAGCCATGAGAACAAATGTTAGATTGCATCAATAACATTTACATTATAACATATTTTAGTCATAAAACTATACAGTCTTTGACATATTTAAACATAAGTTTTATTTGAGGGGCCACAAATACCCATGGACTATAATAAGCTTGAACTACTTCTACATTTGTTAATATACCGAAGTATTTAATTTAAGAATAGATGGTATTTAACACATAAAGTAATAAGCGTGACCCTCAATGTAATAACCTAATTTCTCACATTGCGAGCAAGTTAGGTTAATTGAAGTCGATCAAAAGGGTGCCGTTAAAGTGCATCGAATCACGTATGCCGGGATAGTGTTCTTTTAGGCACACATTCCATTACTTACAATGAACATTCAAACACTTTAGTCAAATGTGAATTATTGGTGATTCACCTTTCGCTAATCTGTCCCCAAAAAGATCTTAAATGTAATAATGTTGTTTTGATATTAAAGAAAATAATTTTATTTTCAAATATCCAGTAAACACATTATTATTCGGATTGTTGTTCCGAAATATATAAAAAATTTGCATATTGCATTCTGTGTTTTTGATGAGTGAAGACCTTTTGACCTTAGAGTATTACATGATGGTATTATCACAAATGTGTTGATGTTATTAATGATATGAAATAATAATAATAATAAAAAACCTAACTTTTTTTTGTTTTTAAGCTTGACGTAACCTTCAAATTATCCATTATTTCAGTTTTTAATTACATTTAGGGAAAAAAACGGAGACGGAATTAAATTTTACCACTTATGTTTGTATTCAAAAGTTGAATTGATACCAAATTCAAGGTCATCTATAAATGTATGACGTCACTATGACGTCATAATTACCAAAATGTTGAAAATCGGCATTTGTACGGAAAATACAGGCAAAAATCAAAATTTCTAAAAAATAGTAGGAATATCCGATTTTCATGCGGGTTTTTTTTTTGGCTAAATATTGTAGGAAATGACTAGTTTTACCTAAATACCAAGTTTGAAATAGATATCTGCTATATAAATGACTAAAAAGTACGTTTTTAAAATCACGGAGTTATACCAACCCCCCTGACCTCCGAACTTTGAACGGACACTGTGACCCCCCTGAAGGGGGTAGGGTCGAAATTGTTTCTCTAGAATAAGCGCAAAGGATGAACTTAGAGGTACACCAAGTCACCTTGCGCTGCGCGCGAGGAATTTTTAGCGACAAAAAAAATCGGTAGGGGGGTTGTTGCAACCCCCCCCCCCCCCTTCGTAGAACATGGGTTAATGTAATATAATCTATTATACGACAAGCTATGATGTTAAGACATCCTGTGTTACATTATAAATCAT
>JXSR01S046313.1:104224-132776 GCA_000969725.1 Ophiothrix spiculata
AGCAGATAATGGATTTTGTTACTTGCCTGTGCCAATTATGAAAAAGCAGCGAAGAAGTATATAAAAATTAAAGCAACTTTACATTTAAAGATATGATAACAAAGTCTCAAAATAAACCTGTTGATTGATGATTCCGCATTAGGCTTATCAAGTAAACTTGAGTGTTGCATAACATATATGTTATATATAATAATTCATTTACAGTAACAATTTACAAGGATATTAATAATAATATCAAAAACCTTTATGTGACTGTGACGTCGAAACAGATACATAATGTACATGCTGCTGCCTTCTCGCAAAACGCGGTACACTATGAGCAAAAATACTACACCACAGTGTAGTATGTGTAGAGCTCCTAATTTAGTGTCAAAATCAAGTTAGTATGAAAACACATTTTCTCAAAAATGAATATTTAAGAAAATATTCAAACAGAAACGTAGCGACAGATACGTTATTTAAAAAATAGGAAATACAATAGTTAACAAAAATCGAGTAATTTTAAACGTCTCCCATACACTGTTTCTTCACTTCAACAAAAACCATATGGGTTTATGATTTTGTATGTTTTTCCTGAGTTATTAGTAGTCGAAATTTTAAAATTTATCTAACCTAAGTTGCACGCTTTATCGAGGAATAAGCTTTAAACCGTGCTGTGCTATCTGACTATCCTTTCTATTTTTGCATTACGGAAATATATACAATATTGTGAGCACCGTTTCGTTTCTGTGTTGATTCCGACATACTATTAGTACATTTTATAAAATAACTCCCTCACTAATACCCAACAACATCAGGACAACTTTAGTTTCATTAATAAATGAACTGTTTATTCTTTGAACCATTAAAACTCAACGATCAGTTGCATCCTCGATTCCCTACTGACTACATGAAATAAAATTCTGCATCTAAAATAAAACAAGGAAATGATTATATAGCATTACATGGGAAAGGATGTCTCTGATATTTGTTACCTATATAAAATAAGTCATGATTACTAGTATATATATGGTATAGCTAGTTAACTTGTCATGTCTTCCAAAATTGTATCCCAACATAAAAATGATTTCTTAATGACAAGACGTAATATAGTGAGATAAATACAAAATGTCGAGTAGATTCTACACATAATTTTGGGGGAACAAAATTAGGTAGTTTCAAGCAATAACGCCTTCAAGGGGATTAAATGCATCCTTAGATCTGTTTACATACATCAGCTTTTGCTGCTCTCTCGAATGGATTGCGTGAAAAGACATTCCAATACAATTTGCGCCAAACTCAAACATAAGCAAAATAAGTGAAGCTGACACCTTTGTTCACGGCATAACAGCTTGCAAATCGTGTTGTTAACACCTCCGAGTTGTTTTTTTATACAACCCATTTATATTTCCTTGAAATTGAAATTGGAGACAAACCAAGGAAAGTAGAAACTAACAGAGATTCTTCCTTTTATACTCTGATACTTGAAATCAACATATGTCATATTTAACATATATGATGGCTCACCCCGAAAGGGGGTACTTTGCAGATGATATCAATTTTGATTTAATCATTTTATCTGTTACAGCATTTTCTAAGCTTTAAATTTAATGACACCTTACTTGTTGAAATGGGTCAAGACGATTAAATTTTATAACAGAAAATCTGCTGGAAATTCTTATTATTTTCATTATTTTTAGCTGCCTATTTTTATCAGTTTCTTTAAAAATGTTCTGTCGCAAAGTCCCCCTTTTCGGGGTGAGTCATCACAATAACAGAATGCCTTAGATTGTGGCAAACTATTAGATAGAACCAATTTAAACAGATTTAATACCATAAAAAATTCCATTTGAACATTTCCAAATTCCTGGTGTGCATAGTGAGTGGAAGTTATCAATAAGTTCAATAAGTAGTAGTCTTTTATTAAAGAAAGAAAAAGAGGAGTTATAAATATAAAGTTTCATCGTTGATAATGTTGTTGTTGTTGTTGCTGCTTTTGTTGTTGTCGTTATTTTGTCCATACAAAGGGTAAATGGTAATTGTATATGTCCTCAAAGATTAAGCACCATTATAAGAAGATTTATCCTTTTTCAAGATGCCGACTTTAAAAATCATTCCCAGAACCAAAACAACCCGATTACCAATAAAATACAATTTGTAATCTGTTGCAATTGGTAGGGTCTGCTCTTTCAAAATTCAACATTGATACCAAGATCGTGAAAATTGGTCAAGGCGTACGAATATGGTAAGCCAAATGCTCAAAATATAGAAAAACTAAGTTTATCACAGAAAACCCTGGTTTTTCTCAGAAAAACTCACTTTATCCCTTGATAAACTCAGTTTTTTCTGGATAAACTCAGTTTATCAAGTGATAAACCAAGTCAGATAAACTTGTTTTTTCTATATTTTGAGCATTTGGTTTGTCATATACGTAGTTATCACATTACCTGTTGGAATTGATACAACCTGGTGCTACGACTCATATCGTTTATTTACTTATTTTTAATCGGTTTTGACTTTAGCTACGTTTCAGCAGATAATGGATTTTGTTACTTGCCTGTGCCAATTATGAAAAAGCAGCGAAGAAGTATATAAAAATTAAAGCAACTTTACATTTAAAGATATGTATATAATATAACTTCGGTGTAGTTTCCTAAGCAACTTTACATTTAAAGATATGTATATAATATAACTTCGGTGTAGTTTCCTATTTTAACATGTGTATAATCTACTTTTAACTGATTGACCTTGATCTCTGAAATGCATTTCACCATCCGTTTGCTTCTTGTTTACTCTTCAGAGGCAAAACAAAGTTTGCATCTCTGGGGATGAGGCTGTTATAAACATACACACAAAATTGCAAATACCAATTAACTCTACACTTTTTACTATATCTCAGAAACTATTTGGAATTTAGAGGTGGAATTTTGGATTTACAATTAAAATAACATGAACTTGCATTTGACATCCAAAAAAATCAGTACACACTTCCGGTTGAGCCCTGGATATGAGAATGTGATTTGAACCGGCACCTTTAATGTTGTGTTGTGGTTAAGCAAAACATTTCTAAATTCTTCAATTTTATTCTTCAATTTATGAAGACTTTAAACAATTATTAACTATGAAAGCAGAAGTTGCTTAATAAATGGATCTTGAAACGGAGCGATCAGGGGGAGAATACCCTACTCTTTACAAAACTGACTGCGATTACATGTACAAGCATGACTCTTCTATCTAGTCAAATTGACGACGACCTCTCACGATATATTCACTTAACTCTAAATACTTCATGTAAGGGGCGGAGGTGACCCAATATCAAAACCCAATGCTCCCAACAAATCAAAGAAACATATTGGAAAATATACCAACATTCCAATCCGGCAAGGTGGCCCTCAACGGGAATCAAACCATTAAAACAAGTCTCATTGGATTCATCGCTAACCACTATAATACTACGGCACCCTTTTTCAAAATATCAGACGTGAAAGTACATTTTTGATTTGTAACTGTGTGTTTAGATCACTTCGGGAAAGCTCGCAATTAACATACTCTAAAATGGTACATGAATTCACGTACAGTAACGGAAATCAGCGTCATCATGAAGTATGACCTTTTCCGAAGTGATACATTAAAAAAGAGAAAACCTCCGGCACGTATAATAAAGTAGACGTGGTTATTAAAACTCGTAACTTCATAAAATCAGCATGGGTGACAGATTTAGTACAAGCTGATGGCAAATTTTATAGAACCGACTTTGATCAAATATTCTTAACTAAATTGTTTCTTCACGCTTGGTATATATTGCAAATTGCATAAGGGCAACTGTCACAATTGTAACAAGGTCGCTTGTATTTGTCAGCTGAAATATAAACGCAACCTGCTCTTGTGGAATGACTGGATGGTTGGATATCAAAAATGTGTTGGGAGAAAAGTCAATTTGCAATTAATGACAACATTATCCCTACTGTATTTTATTATGTATAGATAGATAGATTATTTGTCTAACTTAGACAATTTGAAACTTATTTTTTTTAACTAGATGACAGATTTTATAGGCTCGTGGCAAATGTTATAAAATCAATTGTTCATGATTTCATTTATTTTACTATACATAATGGCATAATAATTTATAAGAGCATCTGGCATAATTTGTTTCTACCACATATGAATGTAATGACTTAAGTTAGAGCAAAGTTTCCTATTTAAAACATTTCATCTTACGTGTATAATACCATTGGTGCAACGACGCAATCTATAACTAGAGGTATTCTGCTCATAGAGCACGACCATTTGTGATGTCATGGCCATGACAAAATTTGACATTTGAAACATCATTTTTTATAATTGGACAAGTTGAAAATATGACATTTCGATGACCTTTGATCCCTAAGGAAAGGTCAGATCTCGGCGTCACAATGACAAATTGATCGCGACTTAAAACAACGACCCTTGATCTATAATCTTTGACCTACATGTGTTCAGTCTTTTTTTTTCAATCTATCTGTGCCAGAAGAATAATTTTGCAATCTTGCACTTTGAATTTATTGATTTTTGATGATTTTGTTTACCCTTGTGACCCCAGACATGTGTGTTACCCCGTAACCTTTGTAGCCAATATCAAGAAAATTTATGTCCCTAATTTTCATGACAATAACCTGTAACGTATTGAGTTGAAATTTTTAGTGAACATCGTTTCATGACCTAAATTGATTTCATATGACCTCTGATTCCATGATTATCACGTGACCTAATTGAGCTGGCCCATTCTAACTTTTGATCACGTTTGATGAAAATCGGTCCGAGGACTTTTGAGATATGGACGATCAACGTGTTGATAGAAAGAAGAAGCAGAATAAATTGAGCAAATGGAAATCTACAATAACCTTGCCTTTTTGTAATACGTCTAACAAAGAGAAAAAACCCTTAATGTTTAGAACCGTACCTTCTATGAACTTGCTTTTACTATCAATAGATATATATATAATGGTCTACCCCTATCCTCCGATACCAAGATCATCAAAATCGGATGAGGTTTTGCGTAATTATGACATCGTTAAGTATTTCCTAAGCATCTAGATAATCTCTTTTACAATATTTGTCGTCATTTTAAAAAATTTCAAAATTAAATACAGAAAATAACCTCGACAAGTATCAATGTCAAAAAGCAAGATAACTTCTCTAACATAAATGTAAACTTAATTACAATCGGCAAATGCATTTTCGTAATATAGGGATTTCAACTTTGGATTTTAAACTTGTAAAACCATGCATGTATAGTTTCCTTTCAAAATGGTGACTTGAAATATAACATTGGGTTGATGAGAGCCACAAAATATATATCTGGAACACCATTTTAGATCGCTGTTTTTTCCATTATAATTTGCGAATTGCATCACGCAAATTGCAACATGCATACGGTATGTCTGATTTCTCATTGTATCTCTAGGGGAGAAGTTTAGTCCACATGCTCCGTTGATCGCGTAACAAAGCTCATTTTAAACAACTAGCGCGATATCATAAAAGACACTGAATATCATCACCGACCTTTGGCTGCAAAGTAGTCACTGTTTCCATTTAGCATTCCCCTTTACAGTAAGGATAATTTCTCTGGGAGCGTGGCTATAGCGATGAACTGCTGACAGAGAATGGCAGGTATGACTTGTTAACGCTTTCCTGGGTAGGTCGGTGACGCACATATGGTCACTGTCAGTGGTTTTCTTAGTATGGTTTTCTCAGGGCATACCCTAGCCAAAGACGTTACCATTGGTGGTTAACCCTTATTCCCCGAAGGGGGGGGGGGAGTTGTCGCACACCCCTAAGGTTTTTTCCCCACTTCATAAAAACGCAAAAGCAACCGGCCCCAGGCATTTAGGTAATCTCTTTTACATCCTTTGCGGTCATTTTGATGAAAAAACTAGCGGGGGGGGGGGGGGGGGCTGCACCACCTAAGGGGAGGTTAGGGTAGGCCGTCAAAGTTGGGGTGTAAGGGAGGGTGTTTGGTGAAATCCCAGAAGTTTTTAAGTCGCCATTTTGAAAAAGTTATGCTCGCTATAAGACTCAAACTTACAAAAAAATCATCATTTCCCTTCATAATTAGCAAAAACCTGGACGAAAATCCGTTATTTAGAACTTTGAAAGCAAAGTTTTGATTTCGATGGCCTGATTTCCAATCCGAAATTACATTATGACGTCATAATTACGCAACGCCTCGGCAGATTTTGATGATCTTGGTATCGTTGGATAGAGCAGGGTCATACCTATTTATTTGAACTTCATAGGTGGTTCTGTTCTAAAATATTAGGGGGGTTGCAACCCCCCCCCCCATTCGGAGGACGTGTTACAAAAAAAATAGCTTAGGAGAATAAGGGTTAATATAAAATGAGATGGTTGTCCCGTTATGGCATAGATCGCTTTATTCCATAGTTTCTTGTCTTCTGTGATTACAGTTCGCTGCAAAACAGTTGATGAAGGATTCAAGTTGTTTGCTTTGAACCCACGTCTCGTTATAGATTAAATAAGTACACGCGATTATCTGAAGAAATCCAGTATCAGAGAAAGGGTGATGGTTAAAGATTTTCAGATATTCTCTAATTTCCAGAAAGCAGACCATGCACGACCCCCCTTCGGTGATTGGCGTTATATGTGATGACTTACACCGAAAGGGGGGACTTTGCCGATGATATCAATTTTGAGTTTATAATTGCATCTGTTACAGAATTTTTCTAAGCTTTAAAATGACACCTTATTTGTCGAAATTATTCAAGGCGATCAAATTTTACAACAGAAAATCTGCTGGAAATTCTTATTATTTTCTTTATGTTTTGCTACCTATTTTCACCCGTATCTTGAAAAGTGTTCTGTCGCAAAGTACCCTTTTCGATGTGAGTCATCACATATGGGCTTCTAATCTTGATCATCCTCCTTGATCACCTCGCCATCAAGAGTAAGGTTTCCCTGTCATAGCAGAACATTAGATCATTTCTGTATTGCAAATGTTGATCTTCAGGCCAACACTTTTATCATTATTATTTTGGCTTTTCGACTGTTCCTGAGCTCTAATACTGTAAGTGAACTTCCTAGAAGTTTGATGTCGTTTGCAAAATCAAGGTCATTATAGTTGCCTGAAATAATTGCTTTGATGAGTGACAAATCCATTTTCAGAGCTGGGGGGTCTGCACAATGAAGTCAATTACAATAATGAATAAGCTGGCGCATCTCCCTGCAATACGCTAGTATCTGTTATAAGTTCATACAAGCATAACACTCTTTGATTTTTCATATAGAACCAGCACAACATTCGTCTGTGTATTCTACAGTGGCAGGGTATGGAAAGCAACATTTCCTGATCTATGGAGTCTCAAGATAGGATCAACTACTGGTCTGTCACGAGACCTATTTAGTAAGAGTCCATTGTAGACTTTCGCAGCAATAGTCATCAGTGTTATATTTCGATAGTTGTTCTTATCCGACAGATTTTTTTGCTTCGGAAAAGAATGTTGATGTTTGTTTTTTACTTAGGGACGGCTTCAAAATCCAACCGGTGGTTGTCTGCCGATTCTGAGCGGTGCTGGGCGGTTGGCTATTGTTTATTCCGGTGTAATGAGACTGAGTGTCCCCCATAACAAGGCGTCCGGGTCTAATTGAACTACACGGAATAAATCGCAATCGATGATTTATTGATCGCACATGTACCAGTACGTTATACACAATTTAATAGTAGCTAGGACATTTCAGTCACACGGACGCTGTATTTCATTACACCGGATGAACCGCCCAGAACCGCCCGGAACCGGCAAGCAACTGCCGGTTGAGTTTTGAAGCCACCCTTACATGAAGAAATACAAAATATAGATACTACACAAAGTACTTTACTATGATGGTTGTTTGTATGGCCGGTACTTCAAGAAAGACCGTTTTTCGACAGTAAACAGACGGAGGCTTTATTTTACATTAGTCGCCATGATATACTGACTCATTTATACACCCTGAAGTCAAGCATGTTACCTGTCTCTTAATACAATGAAGTAACTTCCTGTCATCCATTATCTCGAAGTACTCCAGTTGAAACACTTAATGAGTTTGATAGGCATTGGTCCATCTATACACCGAAGGAAAGAGTGTACATTTATTTGCTGGATAGTTTTTAAACTTAGAAATTAGTTTCAAAACAGTTACTTCTAACATTTTTCCATTTTAATTCTTTTGGACTCCTAAATTTTATATAGGGAGTTTTTTTGTTAATATGTATAAAATCCCCATTGATTACACTAGGTGTAAATAATTAGGTTTCTGTTGAGACTGTTTTTTCATGTTGACATGTCGCAATAATTTTTTGTCGACGTCGACATACGTGTCGACATAAAGTTGATTTCAAAGAGTTTTCTATTGCGGGAAAAAAAAATGTTTGGATAAGCTTAAAATCACGTAGACTTACATATTACATAGTATGTACTTGCTCTTTATGCGTACCACAATATGGATGATATAAAAGTTGATATTTTGTAACTTTTTGTTGTAAACCATCGTAATAACTTTTAAAACGGACATCTAATAAGTATTTAATCATTTATGCGACACTTCAAACACTTGATTAAGGTCTGTTAACTGATTTTCGTCCGTTTTTTGCTAATTATGAAGGGAAATGGTGATTCAAACATGTTTTGAAATTTTGAGTCTTATAGCGTGCATAAAGTTTTCAAAATGGCGACTTTAAAACTTCCGGGATTCCCCCCCCCCCTACACCTCAACTTTGACGGCCTACCCTAACCCCACCTTAGGCGGTACTACCCTAGTTTTTCATCAAAATGACCGCAAAGGATGTGAAAAAGAGATTACCTAAATGCCTGGGACCGGTTGCTTTTGCGATTTTATGAAGCGGAGAAAAAACCTTAGGGGTGGTTGCAATCCCCCTCCCCCCTTCGGAGAATAAGGGTTAAACAATCTGCCCATTGTGTTTTATGTCATATTCTATACTGCCTAACACAAGATGCTAGTGTTCTGTAATTTTTTAACGGTATATTTTTACACTCGCGATACATTCTCACTGCATGCTTTTTATAATATAAAAAGCTACCACTTCAAAGTTTCAAAAATGTAAACATTGCTTATATGTTTCCTAAAAAGTTGTAGTATGACAAATATCTTATTTTCTGTTACACTGTTTTAACACCTGACACGTGTCCAAACATTTGAATTTGAACTCAACATCTTAAGGTCCATTATTTCGTTCGAAATTGTTTATTTCTAGAATTCATGAACTGCTTGAATGCCAAAACATTCCAACAATGAATGTAAAAAGCATTTAATATCACAGTTATAAGCGTGACCCTCACTGAGACAACCTAATTTCTCACATTGTAAGCAAGTAAAGTTTATTAAAGTCGATTAGAAAAGTATTGCTAAAGTGCACAAAATCACGTATACCGGGATGATGCCCTATTAAGCACAAAATCTAATACCTGAAACGAACATTCAGACAGTTAATAAGGCTACATGACTTCACCTCTTCAGAAAAAAGTAAGATAGAATTGCGTTTTTAATCATGAAAAGGCAAAGGTTTTCAATGCATTTATAGGGACTTTGGCTTCTGGTGCGGGTTAGTTTGACGTCAAAAGACATTCAGTAGTGACATTCGCTGACCAATTCCCTCAAATTATGAGTGGCTTGCATTACAATGCTTTGTTATTTACATGATGTGAAAATCGATTAAACTAATGCTAACACCGATTAAACTAAAATCCAAGAATCGTCAGCAATATTTTCCCTCCAGCTGAGAGAAAAAAGCAGGCCGAGTATCGCGAATGAATAACTATCGGGTACGAAGCAAGGAAGAACCGCTCAGCACGCTAAGCAGACTTGAGTTCGTGAAGTGAAATCTAAAACATAAACATTTCAATGCCGTAATTTTTTTTTGATTTCAGAGAAACAGCATTTTTTCCCTTGACGGAATGCTCAATTTACACGTTATGGTAACATTAGACGGATACAAGGAAATGTAGCTATTTAAGGGGGGGGGGGGGACAACACGTTACTCAATTTTACGTTTCTGCAAGTTTATTCTATACCATAACCTTTTAACAAAATGCTTAAAGTTAATAAAAGTATACATTTCCAGAAAGGAATTTTCACAAGGAACATGATGGTGATGTTGATATTTGACCAAAAATCAAATTTTCACATAAAAAAGACATTGCGTAACGTGTTGTTTCCCCTTAAAACAGGCAGTAGAGAGCTCAAACAGTAAGATCTCGAGGTGGTAGTGATCATCCGTTTTAGTCAGGCAAAACATAACAAGCACGAATCTATTACATTATCACCAAAAACCAACTACAGATATTTATACGATATTATTAGTAATTTAATTAGAAGTATCAAGCTTTCAATCTGTCGAACTTTGAAATATAAAACATTGATTGTCGAAATGGATGGTCAAAAAAATCCCCTTGGTTGACCAAACGTTGTCAATACACAACTCTCCATGTTGAATGCTATTCTCTTACATGAAATAAGTTTCTGTTTAGGAAAGCATTTGTTTACGAAACACATGTCAACATTTGATTAAAGCTTATGTCTTTTTTCGAACAAGACGCATTAAATTCGAAATATTTTTTCGAAAACAGGTGAAAAAAAGTTGCACTGAAGCCTTTTTGTACCCAACATGCTAAAATGCTGTGAAATCAGAACATGCTTTCACGGTTACTTATTTTGTTTTTTTCCTCTTTCAAATCAGTCTATGTTTGTTTCACAGTTAAAACATGATTCAGACAGCGTCGGTTACTTCTTTTCAACAACTGATAAATTTATTTTGGGAATGAAAATGAGCAAAATTCCCATTTCAATATAAAAAGAAAGCACAGTGCAGTGACGTCGCGTACAATTGTTAAGGTCTGCACAATTAGCTACCCGCGGTCGTTTAAGTTCCATGGCCTGATGAAAACTTGCAATAACATCTCTGCCAATGCTGTGTCATCGTGAAATTCGTGATATTTGCATAATAAAAAATATATTGCATTTTACAACACGTACAGTACAGTGGTCAATCGGGCCATACGCTTAGTTTCAAGAAATTGTGTTACCATGAGAGAGTTGGGTAACACATTATCATGCATGATATTGAAATCATCCCATATATGTACTTTGGCAGTACATATACATAAGCATATCATGTTTGTTGCCACAAGAAGACTAGAAGAAGTTTTGTTTTTCAGCTGGTTTTAGAAAATTATTTTGAAAGAAATGGGTCATGTTCAAAGGTTATCACTACCTTTCATCAAATGGTAGAGGGTGTTTGCATAGACAAAGGTTTTCCTAAACGAAAACTTATTTTATTTAATAGAACTACAAATACAGACAAAGTCTGGTCATCCAAGGGGGCAAATATTTGTTGGTGACCGTATGTTGTTAAATTGTGAGGTTTCGGCAAAATAAGCGTCATTATTGTTTCAAAGTTACCTATTTGCTTTATTTTGAACTTGTTCATGGACATAAAATAAATAATAAATGTTTATGTATAATTACTTTATAGACTCTATTCCTCATGTACGCCACAAAGGTGTTATTCTGACATGTATAAGTAGGCAAACGTTTGTAAAATTTGACATTCAGTGCTCTCGTAAAAAAGGACAGTAGCTTTAAATTATTAGTTCTTTATTAGTGTCTCATCTCTTGCTTATCGAGCCTCAAAATGGAACTAAAGTTAAAATGAAACTATCTGTTTTCAATTCAATGTGTTATAATTCACTTTGTTGTTACAAAGTATAATTTGTTTACATATTAATATGCCACTAAAGATCTTTAAAAAAAAAGAATGTACAACACTGAAGTGTTTTTTCACCACTTTCCTTTTCTTTCTTTTCAAAGGTCTTTTATACTTGAAACTGCAAATAATCTGTTTATATATTTTTGCTGAAATGCCAAGGTTTCTAATCAGGTTTAATAAATTATGTAAGAAAAGATAATGTACTAATAATATTATGAGATTTCATCTGTGACATAAGACATCGCTCTCGTGAAAAACAAAAACAAACAAGAAAAAAAAATTGGGAAAAATTGGGGAAAAAATGATATCCAAATTATCTTAATATTCGATTTAGATAGTACACTGGACAATAAACTCTTAAAAGTTACAGCGTCTTATTAATAGTATGGTCAACATCGATAAGCGATCAATATATTCAGCAATCGGTAGCATTGATTGGATGGAAACAAATAGCTGTAATCCATACGCAATATCACTATTATGTTTACTTTTAGATCTGACAATATCATTATCTCAAATGTAAGTCGTATAAAAAGAACTAGCCTAGTTAAGGGTTGCAACAATCTCCACGGTGGTTGTTACCTTTGAATAAGGTTTCCCCCACAGCATAAGAACGCAAAAGCAACCGAACCAAAGCATTTTGGGTAATATCTTTTACATCCTTTTCGGTCATTCTGACGAAAAAGTTAAAGGGGGTACCACCTCAGGTGGGTTAGGGAAGGTCGTCAAAGTTGGGGTGTAGGAGGGTGATGCAATCCCGGAAACTTTTAAGTCGCCATTTTGAAAAATGTTTGAATGCTATGAGCCTGAAACTTGCAGCGAATGTTAAAATTACTATTTTTCTTCTTTATTTGCAAAAAACATATAAGATTCTGTTAGTTAGAATTTTTAGAGCAAAATGTGGATTTTGGTGGGCATTTTTGCCAAAATTCCGATTTTTCGACCTGAAACACCATTATGACGTCATAATTAAGTAACGCCTTGACTGATTTTTGTGATCTTGATATCGTTGGTTAGAGGAGGACCATACCTATCAATCGATAGCAATACTAGGTTCATTGGGTTCCGTCCCAAAAATTTAGGGCCCCTTGGTTAGATGAGGGTTAAGGTGGCAGTAGAGGGATTGAATGGTAAAAAATATTTTTTGCTTTTCTGTTATGAAACAATACGACTTAAGTTGTATATATGTTGTTTTCCATTTGACCGAGATCTGATATTCCAGTCAAAAGTTATGACTTACCAAATTTTGTTATAATATATACAGTGTGTATCAAAAAGAAGTTTACAGTGATTAAAGTGCCTCCATTTCAAAAAGTATGATACATTCGTTAAAAGAAAATTAGTTTGTTTTGTCTTTCCATAACAAAAAAAACACCTACAACCGAAACGAAAAAGAGGTTTTGATAGATTCTAACAGACCTTCATGTGCATCATCCTGGCACAAAATATGTTGAAAAAATCTTGCTAAGTGGGTTAAAATCCCGAAAATGTTATTTTAATGCCCAAATATGGACATTGTATGACCATATTTGGGCATTAGAGGGCATAATACCCATATATGGTAACTTTTTTATTAAACATGACCTGATGTTGAAATTTGGTATTTGTAAAGTAAATCATAGCCTAATGAAGAATTGAAGAATACATTTTGCCAAAATATAGAAAAAGGTATAGATTAAAATTTGAGGAGTTTTCCTGCAAAACGACTTACATCCATTTTCAGCAAAAAATCAATAGTCACTTAATAAGAAACTATTTGATGAATTATCTAAATTACACCTTATTTTTAAAGACATATTCGTACAGAATTACTAAAATCATTATCAGGAAGTTTGCAACACATTTTGATGCCCTAGCAATTTTTTTGCCCTTATCTCAAAAAGTGCAAAATGGATACAAGCCGTTTTGCAAGTCAACTCTTCATGTATCAATATAACTATCATTTTCCTCTCCTATTCAACGATACCAAGAAAAAACCGGCCTAGGCGTTACTTAATTTTGACGTCGTTAAGGTCTTTCAGGTTGAATAATCGGAATTCTGGAATAAGCTGAATTAAAACTATTAAATCATTTAACAGTCCGGGCAACGAACCTGGTCTGGTTCGCGAACCTGATCAGTTTCAGTTGTAGATCTGAATCGGAATTTGGTGTTTTTGTGGGTTTTTGTGTCCGGGGGGACTTTATTAAAGGTTTGGAGAAAGTTTTCTTGCCGTTTTCACAACTTTAAGATGTTGCCTAAAAATATGTTGTGAATTTTTAAATATCTGCCTGGAGGTTATATGTTAATTAAGACAATAGAATTGATTAGATTATGTAATCAATTAAATATGTAAATTATTTTAAAACTTTTTAAACAAAAAATATAACATTATTCACTAAGAACAAGTATATGTTGACAAAAATTAGGTTTAAAATTTGAATCTAAATGTATAAATGCAATGCATTGTGGGAATTTTTGTTCCACATCTGGTTCAACCGAACCTGATCAGGTTCGCGAATCAGATCAGGTTCATTGCCTGGACTGTTTAAAGAGTCTTTATTTATAATGGATGCTGTACATTGAGCACTGGATAAATTGTTTAATTATCATTCCATGCTAAGAATCAATATACATTGTTTTATACATGAATATAAGTTTATCAACATAAATCTGCGAGTCGTAGTTATCAGAAAATAGTTCGTATATATACAAGATATAACCGAAAAGCTTTAATTATTAATAATCAAATCCCCTTAATAGCTACCTCATTCATTTAAAACAGATTTGCTAGCAATCGTGTTTTTCGAGAGTAATTTATATTCCAGACTTAATTCGATTAATTTTCATACAAAAGATGACCGGAAAAGCTTGAATAATTACTAAGATCACTATAAATTCTACCTTCTTTATGAACAAACTTTAACCAGACCTGGTCCCCCATATCCAAGTTTACGATAGCAGATGTACTTGCTGAATCGTAATCAAGGCTAAATCCTCCTGTCCGGCTATGTGCGGTCACAACGTTTTGATTATTCTTTACAAGTTGAATGAAAATTTCACCAGGTTCGAAAATACCTATGGAAAAGGAAAAGGAGTAAGTACCGGGAATTTCACATGTGAATTTATGCGAAGAAAGACTGAAATCTCCATTAAGATTTGTTTGGGCTATATCGAAGGTTACTATATCATCTGGAGAACCTGTTTGTTTGTCTGTTTTTACTACAGTGAAAGCAGACCTTTTCTTATGTTCGGACTCTCCTTTTTCTCCTTTGGAACCATCTATCCCAGGTGGTCCTTCTGGCCCAGGAAGACCCTTTCCAATGTCTCCCTTGTCCCCCTTAATACTTGTCCCAGAGTCTCCTTTCTCCCCTCTAAATCCGTCTCGTCCGGGAAGACCAACAGATCCAGGGATGCCTGGTATTCCCGCCACACCTTGACAGCAATCATTACAATAGTTTTCAAGTTGGGTACTTTTCTGGCTTTGTGCAAATTTTAGAAAGGAGATGATGCACACTGCTACGAAAGCTCTAGACAGCAGCATTGTCAAATCTGCAAAAGAAATTGACTATTATTAACAACAAGGTATATAGTTTAGACTTAAATCATTATACTCATTACCGTGTTGAGCACAGTAAGAAAGGATACCACACACCCACACCCGGAACATTTACACAAAATACATATGACGATTCAAGAAAGCAAAAATATATAATTTTGTAAAAATCGCAAAACAACAAAACAACTCTAACGAGACATGACAGTGTCACTGAAATTGACACGAACCCTGCCGATCGATTGCTTTTTTTAAATGGTGAAATGCAAATATTCTAAGCTTTATTCGAGCTAATATGCTTTATTTCGATTATCCTGGCAGATAAATTTAAAACAATTGGGCTGAGCTCTTTTCATGTTCTAAAGCATGTAATAAAGTGATGGGTATTTTTAATATGAGTTTATGAGTTAACTTTGTTTTGACCTTTGACGCCGACGGAAAGGTCGGGCGACGGGGTCACCATTGACACTTTTGATCGCTGGTCCAAGACGAACAATTTGACACCCTAACCTTTGAAATCGGACAAAGTTGAATATTTGACCTTTCTTCTGACCTTTGACCCTCAGGGAAGGATCGAACGACGGGGTCACTATTGACACTTTTGATCGCTGGTCCAAGACGAACAATTTGACACCTTAACCTTTGAAATCGGACAAAGTCGAGAATATGACCTTTCTTTTGACCTTTGACCCCTAAAGAAAGGTCGGACGACGAGGTCACAATTGACACTTTTGATCACTGTTCCAAGACAAACAATTTGACACCTTAACTTTTGAAATCGGATGCAGTTTTGACCTTTGACCCATTAGAGATTTCGGACGACGAAGTCACTATTGACACTTTTGATCACTGTTCCAAGACGAACAATTTGACACCTTAAATGTTGAAATCAGATGAATTTGAAAATTTGACCTTTCTTTTGACCTTTGACCCCCCAGGAAGGGTCGGACAACGGGGTCACTATTGACACTTTTGATATCTGGTCCAAGACGAACAATTTGACACCTTAACCTTTGAAATCGGACGAAGTTAATAAAATTGACCTTTCCATTGGCCGTTCTTTTGACCTTTGACCCCAAAGAAAGGGTCGGACGACGGGGTCACTATAAACACTTTGATCGCTGTTCCAAGACGAACAATTTGACACCTTAACCTGTGAAATCGGACAACGTTGGGAAATTGACCTTTTTTATTTGACCCCTGTGACTCCACACATTTTTGAAACCCCATAACTTGTGTAGACAATGTCAAGACAATTCATGTCCCCAAGTTGCACGGCAATACCTCGTAATGTATTCGAGTTGAATCTTTTTTCGTGAAAATCGAGTTTTTGACCCTGTGACTCCTACGTGACCTTTGAGGGGTCAAGGTTCAGGTGACATAAATGGGAGGTGACCCTGGTCCTTTCACATAAGTTTATTAAAACCGGTCATTGTATGCCGGAGATATAAGACATCAAAGTGTTGCCAGAAAGAATAAAAAGAAACTAGACATGACTGTGTCACCAAAAGTGACACGGACCCTGCCGATTGCCTTTTCTTTAAATGTCAGTTGATGAACAATTTGATACAATAAATGTTAAAATTGGACAAAGTTGTCAACTTGACCTTTCTTATGACCTTTGACCCCAAGGAAAGGTTGGATGACGGGGTTACCATTGGTACTCTTCTTTGAAATCTGACAAAGTTGTAAATTATTTGACCTTTCTTTTGACCTTTGACCCCCAGAGAAAGGTCTGACAATGGGGTCATTATGGACACTTTTTATTATGGACACTTTCCAAGACAAACAATTTGACACCTTAACCTTTAAAATCAGACAAATTGAAAATTTGACCTTTTTTTGACCTTTGACCCCTAAGAAAGGGTCGGACGACGGGGTCATCATAGATACCTTTGATCGCTGGTCCAAGACGAACAATTTAACACCTTAACATTTGAAATCGGACAAAGTTGAAAATTTGACCTTTGACCCCCAAGGAAGGGTCGGACAACGGAGTCACAATTGACACTTTTGATCGCTGGCCGGAGGCGAACAATTTAACACCTTTAACCTTTGAAATCGGACGAAGTTGACAATTTGACCTTTCCATTGACCGTTCTTTTGACCTTTGACCCCAAAGAAAGGGTCGGACGACGGGGTCATTATTGACACTTTTGATCAGTGGTCCAAGACGAACAATTTGACACCTCAAACGTTGAAATCGGACAAAGTTGAAAATTTGACACCTGTGACCCCATTTGACCCCACACATTTTTGTTACCCCATAACTTTTGTAGACAATGTCAAGACAATTCATGTCCTTAAGTTTCACGACAATACCTTGTAACCTATTGGAGTTAAAACTGTTTTCGTTAAAATCAAGTTTTTGACCCCTCGACCCCTACGTAACCTCTGAGGGGTCAGGAGTCAGGTGACATAAATGGAAGGTGACCCTGGTCCCTTCACCCAATTTTGATATAAAATTGGATGGATTGAGCATGATACAAAAAGATATTGGTCGAGCTATGAGTTTTATGAAATATCGTGCTAAAGGTGCAGCGTTGAGCTCGATATTTCTAAAACTCATAGCGACACCAATATCTTTGAGTATCCTGCGAAAAAATCCATCCAATTTTATCATTATCATGTTCAAAATGTGATATTTTGTATAGTGTCCGATATCCCTGTCCGATTTTTTTGGAAAATCGGACAGCTCAGAACATAATAATGGTCAAAATCGGTCATTGTATGCCAGAGATATAAGACATCAAAGTGCTGCCAGAAAGAAAGAAGAAAGAAAGAAGAAGAACTTGTCAAAAACAAAACCCTGCCGAAGTCAGGGTAAGAAGAAGAAAAAAAAAACTTGTCAAAAACAAAACCCTGCCGAAGTCATCGGCTGGGTAGCAACACCATTAAACTACCAAGATATACAACAAAAACATCCCCAATAATATCACTAGCACCATTACCGACATCAGCACAAGAATAAACGCTACCACCTCCAACAAACCCACAATCATCACACCATCAGTACAACTACCAACTTCCCCATTACCAACACAACCATCACCATCGCACCAACCACCACCACATCAACCACCACTACCACCACCAACGTTATGCCGCAACCATCAACATGATGATCCAATATCACTACCACCACAACCACTGCGACCACTAGCATCAACAACAACACCACCATCAACCACCTTCACCTACACCGCCACCTCCGCCAACATCATCCACCGGACCGTCACTTTTACCACCACCATCACCGATGCAACAACCACATTCACTTTACACCATTACCTCCACTAGCAGCAGCACCACCACCGCCGCAACTATTATCTAAAGTAGTAGCACCACCATTAAGTCAACCACCGCCACCACAGCCGCCATCACTCTACCATTAACACCTTACCCAATGCCACCATTACCTCTACTAACAAAAACTTCACCACTCACTAGCAACATGAGCAGCTGCACCACTGCCACCACCACCAGCAGCACCACCACCACCTCTTCGAACATCAACAAATCAACTCCAACAGCGTGAAACTAATGTTGCATGAGAGTTGTTAGCCTATTCTTTACTGTACAACCCGTACAATAAGAGCGGGGGACTAACATTCCTGTTACAACGGTCTGCAAATTACAATAGGGTGGTCTGCCAAATATATTGATCAGTAACATGTCCTTAAATGTAACATGTACTGAATACGCCAGTACAAGAAAACCCCAACTCCAATATCTCTATTCTGTAAATTATACTTAGAAAATACAAATCCATACAGATCTCTGAAAATGCTTTCACACTACTAAATAGAGATGGTCAATGTATTCTCAAACTACAGTTGAGCGAAAGCCTTTTTCAGTCCAGTGTATTTTGGTCCATTTCAAAAAAATGTATATATTTTGTATTATTTCCAAACTATAGTAACAATATGAAATCCTGAAAATTTCACGATTATTGGAAAAAAAAGAAGTAATTAAAAGAAAATATTGAAAATCTCATAGCTTAAGTTTTGACAAATACAAAATCAGTGGCGACACGAATATTCAATGAGATTTACGCCCGGGAAGTTATAACACAGTATGGGAATTTTCACTCTGTCAATAAAAAGGATTACCACTCATCTGCATCGATCTTGCCTAATGTTACTTGTTGTTATTGATTAGTACATTTTCGTATTGGGCTTCATTTTCTAAGCGAAGAGAATTTTGCAGTTTAACAACACAGGTTACTGCTAGGCGAAATCTCACGACAATTCAAAAGCGTGGAGAAATTAATTTCGAACAGAACTCGGTTTATTTTCGAAGTTTTTTAGAGTATAACATACACAATGTCATTAAATCGGATGCTATTTTAAAGAAGGCTTACTACAGATTTTAAATGTTCAAAAATAAATTATTCAAATACCTTAAAAGAATTGGAAAATTGATTTTTTCTGTCTAAAAAAAGGAAATAATTTCCAAATTAGAGAATTCGCATATCAGAATGACCGTATTTTGAAGACAAATCTAAAAAAGTCAACTTGAAATCATATAGATAAAGCTCTATCGTGGAAAGCCGAATATTGTATCGAAATTCACAAGATTTCAGTATAGGAAAAAAAGTATATCAATTTTCGCAAACATGGTATAGTCTAATAGGGGGTAGTTGACTGAATTGTGTGTTTTGATTTGTGTTTGTATCATAAAAAGGATTACCTTCAGGCTCAGACGATAATTGAATTGATTTAAGTTAACCATGATGAACATGGGTATATTTTTAATCCCTATTGCACAAATGGGACGGTCCGTTTGAGCCTGCGCATATGACATTTCTAATGACTTAGGTTTTTTTCATGAAACAAATGAAAAATGACCCTATTTCAAAAACTATTAGCTTTTTTTCAATTTCTCTATTTCAAAAACTATTAGCTTTTTTTCAATTTTTCTTCCATAATCATGTTCAGAGTGTAATTATCTTTATTTTTAATGTAATATTTGTCACAAGGGGTTGTATATTTCTATTTAGCCGTGTGTCACCATCAATCACCAATAAGTGCCAAATGTGACTTCTGCTGTTTTTGACCCTAAATTATCAAAATATCTTGAATAATTGATTTTTTTTATTTTTTATTGTTGATGTAGAACACCGGCTCTACAAAACATATCAAGGAAAATCAAGGTGTTTCACATTTTTTTTTGTCACTTAAAATTACCCTCGGAAATTCGAATTTTTACCGTTGGCGTGTTGACCATCTCTATACTAAAAAGCATTTCCATGTCTATATCCAAATCACAGTGTCATAATTGTTATAGTATAGAGGTGGTCAATGTATTCCAACACTACGTTGAGCGAGACACCTTTTTCAGTCCAGTGTATTTTCGGGCCAGGTCCAAAAAATATATGTATTTTTATTATTTTCAAACCAGATAGTAATATATGAAATCCTGCAAATTTCATGATTAATGGAAAAGCAGAAGTAATTAAAAAAATTATTGAAAATCACATAGCGTCAAGTTTTGATCAAAATGAAAGCAGCAGGGACACATTAATCATTCAGACTTACGCCCGGGGAATTGTCACGTTTTCATTAAAAGTGAATCCCGATCATCTGCATCAATGTTGCCTTATGTATACCAGCAAACATCCAGGTACGAGAAATACGGTTTAGCTTTTATGCATAGAAAATCGGCACAGACCGTCGTTTCAACGATGCTCATGAATATTCATGAATTTGAGACACATATTTAAAAGACCCATAAACTCATCATAATAGATCATAATTCAAAACAATTTTGCATTTAGATGAATAAATGTTGTAAAAACATCATGAAATCCAAAATAAATGAAATTATGCGAAATATATGTTAACATTTATGTAATTTCTTCAGTGATCTTTTTCATTGAGTGAGGTCAAGTTTGGTCTTTGCGTTTTACCAACAAATCTACGGTTCTGGACTTAATATATTTAAGTCATTTGACCAATAGAAAGCGACAAAACTTTTTCAATAGGTTTGCTAAAATGTTTGTGATAGTTTGGTGTAAAACACCCATCACGTAGTACAATGTGACGCTTGGTCCCATAAAGTCAAATAAGACATTACATTTATACCCAAAACACCATATAACCCCGGAAGCGAACGATTAAGCAACACGTGTTATTATAGTTAGATATATAATTGATAAAACATCAATCAATCAACACAGCGGTCACGTAGTGTAGTTGTCAGGACTATACTTTTGATACGCAAAAGTCATTGGTTTGAGTCCTACCAGCGCGATTATTTTATTTTATTTTATTTATTTTTTTTTGAAACCAAAGTATTATTTTTTCCAAATGTATTAGATTGATTTCCCTTCAATAAATTACTTTTACAAAGGAATTTCTTTAGATAACCACGATAAAAGCTGTACGATTCAATCGTGTCCTAACCAGTAAACAATATGCACAGTGCAATGCCACCAGTCAAAATGTTTCCCATGTGCGTGGTAAATGACGTTATATTTGCATGTATAGCCCAAGAGCTTCGAAACGTGTTATCGGGATAATGTGATGATCGACATCATGTCCCTTTGGTATGTCTAATTGTACTGAATTTTCTCGCGATTTGTTTACTGATTTTAAAAGTACTCTTATAGGAAAGATATATATTTTTTTCAAATTTCTGATATCTTATCTTGCTTTTTGTATTAGCCATTTCACATAAAATTTGGTAAAACACGTTGCACGTAATTAGATTTAATTTGACCTTATAATTTTAAAAACTTAAAAATGACATTTTTTAATATAATGTAATGAAAAATATTTGTTCCCAACTGCTAATAATATACCAATCTTATTGAAAAAAAACCTCTTAATATTGTCATCAACATCTTCATTTCCTATTTGCATTAACCCCTTTATGATTACAGGGGTTCAAAGTCCGATCCTATCTGACAGGTCACGTCGAGAAAACAAATCCAGCGACCAAGTTTTCCTGATATTCAACAAAGATATACCGGGGAGATAAAAATTAAATTTCGTCTAATGAGCTCATTTGCATAGGACCTAAGTACTGGTTGTGTATACCTGTTGTTATTGATCCGTGCAGTTCCATTATAGGGCTTCATCTTCTACGCTGCCAACATTTAGCTGTGAAACGACACGAGTACTTGCTACGCAAAATATAACTGGTATTCCAAAGGATTTCAGAGTAAAGCATATATAATGTCGTTAAGTCGGATGCTGTTTTAAAGAAAACTTACTAAAGATTTGAAATAATTATAAAAAAAAATATTCAAAACCTTTAAAGAATTTGAAAACTGATTTTTTTTCTGTCTAAAAAAAGGAAAAATATCAAATTTAGATCATCCACATATCAAAATGGTCGTATTTTGAAGAAGAATCTTAAAAAGTCAACTTCAAATCATATAGATGAAGCACGCTCTAGAAAGCCTACTGTTTTGTACCTTTCCGCAAGACGCAATAGTCATGATAGGCTTGATAGCAGTTATACCAGGGGAAGATTACACGGCAATCGAACACCGACGATACGCCATATGACTTGCAAAGGCCCGGTGCAAAAAGTTCAGTTGAATTTATCAATATTTATGGCATAGATCAGTCTTTTATTTATATCTAAAATGTCTCTTCAGTGTTTGAAGAAAAACTATAAAGTTTACAGGGAAACTTTCAATGCCAGTCGCTTCTAGAAATGGGACAAAAGTTATGATCATATTTTGTCGAAATTAACAAGATTTCAGTATAGGAAAATATACATCAAAATTTGTCGTAAACAATTGTACAGTCTGATGCGGGTTAATTGACTGAATTGTAGGTTTTGATTTGCGTTTGTATCAAAATAAAGATAACCTTCAGGTTTAGGCGATAATTGAATTGATTTATTAATAAAGTGTGAACTATAGGCAAAGTATATTATATTTGTTAATTGTGACCCGTCATATCGAAAGGTACCTTAAGGTCGGCATAGTAAATTACGAGATACAGGCCATTCAAGCTGAGCATTGTCAAAAATCACGTCCAAGGTCGAATTTCTAATTTCATCAGAAACGTTATCTTTAAAATGTATTCTATCATATTAATCAGGTTTCAACATCCAAAACATAAGACAAATGTTTTATAAACCGAGATAAAAATCCATTCTCCATTCAAAGTTTACCAGTACAGAAAATATTTAAACTTGATTTTCTCAGAACTATAGTTTTCTGAATCAGCCGAACGCCTTTTACCAATTTGGATGTAACTTTCCAAACAAACATCCAATAACCAAAAGCAAGGTGTCATTAAAAAACTTAAAATATATTCTTTCAGATCAGACCAAACAATCAATTTTCATTTTGGGACCCTTAAGGTACCTTTCGATAAGATGGGTCACAAATGCATTTACTTTAAGTTCACCATGATGAATATGGGTTTATTTTTTATCCCTATTGAAAATAATGGAACGGTTCCTTTGATCATGCACATATGACATTTCTAATGGCCCTATTTCAAAAACCGACTACATCTATGTAATTAATTAAACCCATTTTTTGTGTGAAAACAAACCAAACAGTTGTGCAAATTGCTACCCAACAATAATTTGTTACATTTTACCCCAAAGTGGTGTAGCAGGAATGTAAGTCCCCCGTTCTTATTGTCCGGGTTGTACATAAAAGTTCATAACTCTCACGCAACATTAGTTTCACGCTTTACCCCGTTATGGTCTATAGAATGCGGACTACCATTTCAGGAGGACTAAGATTCCTTTCACATTGGGCTTTCCAGGGCAAACGGTTAACGCAACTATTGAGTATTGTTTACACAACTTGTTGTATGAAATATTGCTAATACGCAATAACTTGTGTACATTTTTTACACCTACCTTTGTAGAACATACGGAAACTGAGGTGAAATAGTAAACGGGATAAAATCTTACACTTTCGACCAGTGTTTAAACTGTTGACCATGTGCCCAGGGGAACAGATATGTCCTTGGATTAGTACCGTATTTGGTTTTAAAAAATTACTGGCGACCCTTATATTCATTTTCGGACTTGCGAACCTTGTTGGGACACGCAGAATGTAACTTGTCAATACTCTGGAAACATACCCTTGCAGTGAGGCGTTCGATGCGTGTTCATCCCTATACCGGGTAGAATTTCAGCGGGCACTGACCAGACGATGCCCGTGGGCAATAGAGATACCGAAAGTATGCCGAAGAAAATTGACTCCGAGTTAAACCTTGCAGCTTGTTAAGGCTCTGTCACACATCACCGTATAGACCAAAATGTACGAGTAACGTACAATAGTTTCACATGCTGAACGTGTACCAAACGGACAACCACCGTGTGGATAACGAGTTGGACGTATACACAACGGACAAACCGTATTGATAACGTATTGAACGTACTTCTAACGAACACATGACGAATAACAATGAAAACAGCCAAACAATAGTGGGATTAATTTCGTTATTCATACGTTTTCGTCTATACGGTGATGTCTGACAGAGCCTTTAACAATATATATTCAGTTATGGTCTAATAAAAGCCGGCGGCAGACCGGTGACTGACCGAGTAACGCAAGCATTAATTGATGTCATTCTGTAGTCGTACCGTTAAACGCTGCGGTGTTGTTACTTCTTTCTGATAAGGGCTCTGTCACACATAACAAAACGTACAAATAACGTACTAATAACGTACACTGGATTTGTCATTGAAATACATGTTATATCGATAAGTTCGTTATTAGTACGTTATTCGTACGGTACGGCGATGTGTGACACCGCCTTAAAGCCGGTGTCACACAGCACCGTATAGACGAGAACGTACGAATAACGTACATTGTTTTGACTGTACGGTGATGTTCGATATGCATTCGGCAGAAACACGTTCAATCCGTTATCCATCCGGTGGGAATGCGTTTTGCGTACGTTGAGTACGTTGTCATGTTTTGAGCAAGGTAAAAACTCTCATGACGGTGTGTGTACGGTTGATGGATGGAGTTTGTACGTTTTGTACGCTAATCGTCCGCTAATCATACGTTATGCATCCGTCATGTGCAATGAACAAGGGATTCAACGTATCATTACCGAACATGAGACGCATAAACCGTATGCATACCGAATATGAAACGCAGTGACCGTATACATATCGAGCTTAAACCGTATGTTTAACGAATAGATACCGTATGAAACGTTCACGAACAGAATTCCCACCGGATGGATAACGAATTAAACGTATTTACAGAGCCACTAGAATTGGATCTTTTGTCAGTTGATCAAAATTAATAAGAGAGCCATAGTTGTGGTATAACCCGCCCCTAGAATTACTTCTAGTATCTAGAGAGAATGAAAGTGGTAGGAGGACCAGTCTAGAAGTACCAGAATGTCCATTAAAACAATCTATAAAATAAACAAAACATAAAAGCATACAAATAAATAAAAGAATACAAACATAAACATATTCAAAGTTTTATATACCAATGCTGCACTCTTAGAAAGAAAGTATCAAATATGAGACAAAAAGGATCAATTTTGATCCTTTTTAGGTATCAAATATGAGCTTATCCTTTAAGGATCAAAGTGATCCCAAAAAAAGGATCAAAAATTTTGATCCGAAAAAGGATCAAATATTTCTTATAAAAAAGACCTGCAAAAAACATCACACTGAAGTGACGCTAGCAGGGTTTGAACCCACGCCGCACTCATACCTGCTGGTAATTACGAGACCTACACTCTAACCACTCGACCACGCCGGACTGTGTGATGATATCAACGTATTTATATATGTTACACCATTGTATACATTCCCCGGTGTGTAGTGGATATTGGGTTGTACTCAAATATGAAACAAAAGATACGTTGGATCCAAACGCGGTATCAAATATGAGCTCATCCTTTCCGTATCAAAGTAAACCAGAAATACGGATCAAAACTTTGATATTGTAATCAAAAAGGATAAAAATAAAATGATCCTAAAAAAGGATCAAAAATGATCCTTGTGAATTTGATCCATTTGTATATATTGATCCGCAAAAGGATCAAAAGTGATCCTTAAAGGATCAAAATAAAATGATCCCGAAAACTACTCGTATATTTGATCCCGGCCTTCTAAGAGTGTGGTGTATATTTCAAACTCATATCTTGATGTTTTTTCAATTGTTTCTATTTTTTACAAATCACATCATTCTCTATAATTTAATTCAGTTTTTGATTTGAAAACGACATTTCCAGGGGAGGGGGGCAACTTGTATTTGTGCTCGGGTAACCACGTGAGTTCTTCCGGTTCCGAAGGTTACCGTATATGTGAGACCAAAATCGGCAAAAAATAGGTGAAATGATACTCTATTTGAGACCAGAAATCCACCATATCTGTTTGAATGGAAACATTATCCGGGACCATACATGTTCAAACGAATACCTATCTGAGTCCCTACGCAAGTAGGTATTGCAAGAAATTGAGTTAAATGTAAGTTTACACCACTTGAACAGTTTAAGAAGTGTTTCCAGGTATTTGAAGCACCTCTATTGACAATTTTAGACACCTGAGTAACTACGTTATAATTCTATAATTTCATTATGTGTTTTGTCTCCGGGTAGTATTTGGTATTCTGGCCGAATAACCCATGAGTTACCAAAAAGACCTTAACATGTCTCTAGACTTGCAATATAGGGTATCAAAATCGACCTGGTACTCTGCAAGTCTCACATAGGATATCAAATTTGTATTTGAAGTCCCCGATAGGGTGTCAAACTTAGAGAGAAATGTTGAATTAATGACAATGGTGCCTTAAATTGCCAATAAAAGTGTTTCAAATACCCAGAAACAATTCTTAAAAGTGTTCAAATGGAGAACAATTACATTTTTACAGTTCTTGTAATAATTACTTCGTCATCATGGTCATATTTGCGTATAGTCTCAGATAAGGCATCCGTTAAGCTAAAGTAGATTTATGGTCTCAGATAGGGTATGGTTTCACTCATTTCTGCCAATATTTGGTCTCACATAGGGCCACCTTCGGAATCGGCGGATCTCGGGATGGTGGTTACCCAGACACGAATATTCCCGCCCAGGGTTTTGCCATCGAGTAGTTTTGCACACTGGAGAATTATTATAATAAAACTTGCGAACCGGAAAGTTTGAAGAGGTTGATTTTCAAGTGGGGATTTACCGTGGCTATTGTCTCTGTGACTACTCGTACGTTACTTATTCGTTTTGAACGTTCCTCATATACTTAATCTATTCGTTTAATACGGCACAAGTCCAGTTCTCGTTCGGCGTTGTTCAGTGAGACGATACAACTTTCCCGCTTCTTATCCGAAAGTCGTACGGTCATCATACGGTCTATTCGTTTCATGTTCGTTAATCAATACGTTTATTGTATGGATTTCTTCACCGTATAATGCTTTTCGCCACCGTATAGCCTAAACTTTGTACGTTATTCATACGTTTTAGCTCAAAACGGTGATGTATGTCACCGCCTTTACCAGACATGGACCAATTGTTATGCAACGATAGCATTATTTCTTTTCAAAACAATCAAAATTGCAACAAAGAGCAAGGCATAACAATAAATGTCTAAAAGACAACGTCTCAGAATGAATGCATTTAAACTGTTAACACAATGCAATATATATGTACATGTATGAGAATGTCCTACATTAACCTAATTATACTTTAGGGAACACTCTTTCTGACACGCACCTGAGTATGAGTTTTGGTAGATGCTTTCAACATTGACTCTCTGTTCTCACGTAATCTGCAAATATAAAGAAAGAGAAAACAAAGTTAAGAACTCTTTCGAATTTAAAACCTGTTCACACTAGAACGATTTAATTACGTAAGGTGGTGAAGGAATTCAGAAAATTACCGATTCAAGGCTGAAGCTAGACATCTTACATGATCTGCAATAATTGCTATAAACACTGAGCTGACCCGACCTCTCAGATAAAACCTGCTTCACACTAGGGCGATTTACCAAATGAAAGAATTCACAAAATTAGTAATGGAATATCCAAAGATGACATGCGTGATAACAAACTAAACATTACTAAGGGGCCATTTAAACTCAACTGGTGGTTGCCTACCGTTTTTTGGCATAGCTTGACGATTTAACCGGAATTTACAATAGACAGAACCGATTAACAGAACTGAAAGAAAACCGCCATTAACCCTTGTCTTACCAACGTATTTTGTGTAACGTTTGTTATCAACGGGGGCGGAGCATTGTCAAAAATCACGTCCAAGGTCGAATTTCTAATTTCATCAGAAACGTTACCTTTGAAGTGTATTCTATCATATTAATCAGGTTTCAACATCCAAAACA
>JXSR01S046324.1:4708-17809 GCA_000969725.1 Ophiothrix spiculata
GTCTGAGAGGCGAAAGCTAAAGAAAGTCGTGAGTAGAATTGGATTTGTCACACATATTTTTATAATTATTGAATTCTACAATCCTACCAATGCAACTATTTTCTTCAGCATAAGTTGTTAAAAAAAGAATCACGAACCCTATAAAGTGGTTTTAGTTCTTGACGACAAACATCTCTAGTAATAATGTGTAATTTCACCACTGTCTTGAATTCATTATTACCAATTATAAGAAGACCCAAATCTGAATGAATTGGTTACATACACAAAACGTTTTGTTAACATTGCTAGTTAAAACCAGATTAGGAACAGATTAGATGGGTTTTTTACCCAAATGGTATAACTATATCATATATTTAATTGAATTGCGGTATTAAAAATTCTGTCATGGCTAATTCGCTATGAACCGTGCTCTGAGTCTATTTTTCATTTTTTCGAGTATGGTGTGCTTTGTTTTTAATATATATACTTTGCATGAAGGTTTCTATCAAGATGTAAAATGTACTCAATATAATTGATAGTGGCTATTTAATCTATATCTTGAAATAAGTTCGGGATTAATTTAATTTCTACAAGTGTTTGGTATTCAATGCCGGTAATACATCTTACGTTTTGTACTAAAATTCAGACGCAGTTTAGAAGCGTCTCAGACAGTCTTCATTTGTCATGTTTGTAGTAGAGTAATTGCCGCCATATCTGCAACTACTTACACTCCGTTATTAGAAGTATTGCAACATAGCGTTAATCCTGGTGTTTGCTAGTATAACTCGTCTATAGTTAATATTTGATTTCTCATTTTTCTGAGCAATATTACCAATGTGTGTTATTTTTTGCATTAAAAGAGTCCCCTTAGCTTATTTTGGCCCATTGATAACATTTATTGCTTTCAAAATGGCGACGTTATGAGAGATAATGAATGAAGACCTCAGGCACACTGTAGCCGTGAGAAACGAAGGAATCCATTTTTGTTGTATGGCTGTGCGATTTGTTTTTTGCTGTCAAATGATTTCTAGAATTAGTAGACGTCAAAGGGACCCCAGTTATGCAAATACCTTGCGTAAAAGCAGTTGCCCGTATAAGACAACACATAGGGAAAATCGTCAATCATTTTACAATAATAGGCTTTTGCCATTTAGCCCTTTGGCCCTTTCGTTCGCTCAGTAGTGACAGGATAATGGAAGTAACCGGCGTATAATCATTCTTGGGGGAATTTCGAAGATATAGACTCACAATGTGTAGAGTTACGAAAGGGAAACAGTTTACCTTGCTTGTACACAGGCAGCAAAGAGTTGTGATGGCGAATTTGTCTAGGATCAGGACAGTGGCCCTGAATTGACGCCATATTGTTTTCATTAAGCAGTGTAGGTCCAATTAACTTGTTATTAAAGAATAAGTGTTTTGAGTGTTAAATATGAAGGCAACGACCATTGTAACCTTTCTTTGATGACAAAATTTGGTGCATATTTCATGGTTTGAATTTCATTGGTATGTTTTGAATCGAAAAAATCAGGTCAACTGACGGAAACACCGATAACATCCAATGTATCGTCATTATTAGCAAAACAATGTTAAATTATTTCAGGAACATATCAACAAATTGTGAATAACCATTTATCGTTCTTGAAAATGACGTCACACCCGACAGCACACATGTTTTTGATGACATGTTCTTCGAAAAGGGATTTAGCATTATCAATCTAAACGCACATGCGCATTACGCAATCCGAAGTAAAACATGTGAGATAACATTAACCGATGAGTCTTGAATAACACACATTTCCAGAGATGCGAGTTGATTAATTTAAAATTTGATCCTCGAAAGATATCAGCTCTCAAAGAATTGCTTATTCTGAATTACATTTTAGAAGCGAGCAGCCGCCATCATTAAATGTATGGCTAAGCCCCTTAGATATTGAAATTAGTGTCAATTTTTCAAAATAATTGAAGAAAAGAAACGTGGAAGCAAATTCATAAAGATATCATATCAACTTCCATAACAAATTTTTCATATCAACGTTTTGAAAACGCCATTTAAATTTTGCGCCAAAATCACAGTCGACGATGTTGCAATACTTTAGAATAGTGTGTGTAGTTTCAGTTACAGATAGAAACTTAAGGTTAAACAATTTATTCATAATATCTTTTAAATCAAGCGAAAATTTACAAAATGTTCTTTATACGAGCTTTTTTTAATCAACGATCATGGTGTTCGATTCTTGTCATGTTTGGTAAGATCTTCAGATATTACCTTATCGAGAACTTTCGGCTGAAGTAACACATCGATGAACAACAAGGTACATCAAATCAAACAATGTACAGGAGTGACTTTAGGTTGTGATTAATATTTGGGCTGAGAAATCCGTCGGAACTCTCCAATCACGAGTTGAATGTTCGCATAGAGAGTCCAGGCGCTGTACGCTTCTTATGGATGGCATAGCAAAAAGTGACTGATCATAATTTTAAAACAACAATTAGTAAAACAAACCTGTAAAATTTCACGCGTCCAGGTAATGAATTGAAGAAACTATGGCAAATATAATTGCGTTAATTCCGTATTATTGTGCACGAGTTTGGACCCAATTTCAAGAGGGTCGTGTGCTTTCAGGTTTCCCATTGTCTCTGTGTCACCCAGATATGCACAAAAGATGTCTGGGTTTAGAGTTTACTTGTATGGTTATAAAACTTCCTGGAGTTAGACTGAGATATGGCGGATTATTCATGAAAGAAACCAACAGAAAAACTGTATTCCATTTTGTGATGACTCACCCCGAAAATAGGCAGGAAAAAATAAAGAAAATAATAGGAATTTTCAGCAGATTTTCTGTTGTAAGATTCGATCACCTTGATCAATTTCAACAAGCAAGGTGTCATTTTAAAGCTAAGAAAATGCTGCAAAAGATGAAATGAAAATATCAAAACTGATATCATCATCGAAGTCCCCCCTTTCGGGGTGAGCCATAACATTTAATGTCAAGTCCGTATGCTCACTTTTTTTATATTTGCAAAGACCATGCTATAAGAATTAATTACACCTTAATAAACTATAGACAATTTCCAGAAGTTAAGTCCGTCAAAGGAGTTGTCAGGGAGTAAACTGTATAACTGAGTTTAATACGTTTCAAGATCAGTAAGCCCGATGAAATAAAAGTTTGCTGGTGATTTGGAGTAAGCACAAAGATTGTGAATCTGTCAAAAACTTAATTTCGGCAAATTACGACCTTGACACATATTTTTACCTGTAGCGCAAAATGAAGTTTTCTGCATTTACGGCACCTTGATTGGACAGCCAGATATATAAAATATTCTAGTCAATTAAAAGTCTAACTTGGGACTTTGTGACTAAAAATGTAATTTTAGCGATAACATTTCTCCTTTAGGTAATTATGATAATTGTGTGTTTTGTTTTCTTATTGCTCATCTAGCCTTTGTTTCCATTCTGGTATTTGAGTCAGTTTAACATTTTACAAAATTCAATATGCGACATAAATGTCTTATTTATATCGCAACGATAGTTCGACGTACATATATTTATTTTAAATAAAAAGTTATCTAAGATTTATTGAAAATTTGAAATAAGTGTTCCGATTAAAACTACAGACATATAATTTGATAGCAGAGAACTGTAGAATTATTTTGGTACCAAAAATGATGCAATCAATTAATTAATCAGTTTTTAACATAAATTATGTCAAACGTAAAGAGTTTACTTTCATACTGAGAGAGAAAAAAATAATATGTGACTAAAATGTTGAGGAGGGGTAAATGTTTAAAGACAAAAGGATCATTTATGAATATTGCAATGCCCTAGACAGCGAAATAGGTTTTATAATGTTTATAAAAAGATACTTGATTAAGGTACTTTCTGAATAAGTGATATAATGCTCACTAAATGTTTTTTATTTGTCAAGGTAATCAATTTTTGGACACCATATTTCTTGACCTACCTTGACCTAAGCCGTCCACACCGTCTGAGAGACCGGTGATGGCTCTGCTTCACAACTTCTTGCCAGATCTTTCGGTCTTGTGATGTTCTCGTTGCACTTGTCAGGGATGCTTGGTTTCTCTCTGTGCAGTCTGCCTTTACACAGTCTAGCCATTTCTTGGCTGGCCTCCCTCGTGGTCGATCTCCATGGACGGCTGCACCCAGAAGTATTTTTGGGTATCTTGTGGAGGGCATCCTGTTGACATGGCCCAAATATCGGAGCCTCTTTTGAGATATCTTGTCTATTATGTTATCATCCAGCCCGAGGGTTTCTCGTATTTTGGCATTTCTGATTTTGTCTAGTCTGGATTGGCCCAAGATCTTTCTGAGGCAGATCATATCGAACACAAGTAGATTCTCATCGTCTTTTCTCAATGTCTTTGTGGCACAGGTAATGTCTTTAGCTGCCCAGATTTTGTTGAGCTTTTGGACAGCGCCCAGAGCTTTCCCAATTCTGTTTTTGATATCGTCTGTGCAGCGCCCCCCCCCCCCTCGGTAATGGTTCCTTCTAGGTATATAAACTTGTCCAATTTACTTAATTTTGATGCTCCAATGTTGATGTTGATGTCACGATGTGTATTACTGATAATTTGCACTTCTGTTTTGCCAATGTTTATTTTAAGTCAAAAGTTTGAGCTCCACAGATGGACACTGTCAACCAGCTGTTGTAGATCGTCTTCATTTTCAGCGATCAGGCCGATGTCATCTGAGAAACGAAGGTTGTTTATTACTTCTCCATTGATTGTGGTCCCCATTTCTGAATTTTGAGTAGCATATAACATCACCATTTCTAGTAGAATATTGAAGAGTTGTGGCGATAGTACACAGCCCTGTCGTACACCCACTGTTGTTCGGAACCAATCGGTTAGCTCTCCGTTCACCCTCACTGCACTAGCTGACTGTTTGTATAGTGCTTGCAATAGGCGTATGTGCTTGTCAGCATATCCGAAGAACCTCATTGCTTTCCAAAGACCCTCTTGCCAGACCGAGTCGAACGCCTTCTCAAAGTCTATATAACAACAGTAGAGGCTTCTTTTTTGGCCAGGTACTTCTCTGCAATCTGTCTGAGGGTGAATAGCTGATCAACTGTTGCTCTCCCTGGTCTAAAACCAGCCTGGGATTCTGATAGGACTTCTTCTGTCTTTTTCAGGATTCTCCGTTGTAAAATCAGTGCAAATATTTTCCCTGCATGACTAAGTAGACTGATACCACGGTAATTTCCGCAGTCTAGCTTGTCTTTCTTCTTGAAGATGGGCGTAATGATTGCTCTACCCCAGTCAGTTGGAAATGTCTCCTTTACCCAGATAAGATTGCAGCGTTTGTGAAAAATGTCTATACCTTTTTCTCCTTAGGCTTTCAATTCTTCTGCTGTTATGCTATCGTAGCCCGGAGCCTTTCCATCCGACATCTTTTTAATGGCACTTATCACTTCGTCTCTAAGTATATTTGGTTCACTTTCTGTGGTTGGCATTTGAGGTATGCTGTTTGCAGCCTTCTCGTTGGTAGGATTTCTATTGTTATACAAGTCACTGTAGTTTTCTTTCCATCTTTCTTTGACATCATTTAACTCTGTCAGGACTTTACCATCTTTACTCTTCACTGTCTGCATTTGGATGTTTGATTTTCTAGTAATTTTCTTGGTTGTTAAATAGACTTCCTTGGTTTTAGCAGCTTGGTGGGCATTGTCCACTTTTTTACACAGTTCTTGGACCCACCTATCCTTATATCCCTTGGTCTACCTATCCTACCTATCCTAACCACCTATCCTTACATACCATATTTCTTTTTTATGCAATTAAACACCTAATGAAGGTGTACCTTTCATTTTCAGGAAAAGTTATACCTATTTCAATCTAATTTCCATTTAATATTTCCGTCTGTCATGTAATTGTCTTATTAATGTCATCTTTCCAATTATATGTATCCTTCTCTAGGTATTTAATATTTTTTCTTATGTGTCCATCTATTTTAAGCACTATAAAAATATGGACTTTACTGGAGGTTCATGATGAACGGACCGTGCAATTTGTGAAGTATAAATTGTAGCAAAATGAATAACTCAAACCTTTTAAGCAGAAATCACTAATATTTTTCACTATAGTAATTTATATTTTAAATCCATAAATTTGCTTCCTCAGTGAGTGATATAATTTGCCCCTGAAAGTATTTGAAACAGGAAAATCAGTTTGGAAAAGTACCTTTTACTCACGTTCACTGATCTGCAAGATAAGGCTTTGAAAACATATTATATTATGTGATTTTATATTTTAAAATCCTCCAAAGTAAATGCTTTAAGAGGTTATTGAACATATAGCATATAATTTGACACACAATCGTGCATTTTGCAGTTCTTACGGTTGCACATGAATGTCAAAGCAAGCGTATAACGTACGATGTCAAAGAGGACAACCCTGCCCATGCCAATCTTTGGTAATGGTCAGGTTAAGGTAACCCACAAAACGCGTCGGGTAGATGCAATAGATATACTTTAAATAGAGTCAGTTGGTCTGTCTAGCCAACAGCATTGATCAACTTCGATATTCAATGAAAGCATATCACATACAAAAAAAAACCGCTGTATTTAAAACGCAAAATTCGGTGGGTTAAGTCAAATAAAACTTGTAAAGCAAAGCTGTCTATTGTTGAATTGGATGAGTGATGAAAACTCCCTAGCTGTACTAGTTTTGTAAATGATAATACAAATACCCGATAGGTTGCAGACAAACTAGTTCAATAAAACAAAACAAATCAAATCTTTAAAACGAAATCCACCCTGGGCTGCTTTGGAACGAATAGGGGTTGATGTTGCACGAAGGTTCATAATCAATATCATGTATGGTGTCCTGGTATTATTAAATGTACAAATTATGAAACATAAAAATGCGAATGGAGATTTTGTTAACTGAATATAAGGCTTAAAAGGTAATTATTTGAAGACAGCTTTTCCATCTTCACCATAACCATTTTCAATTTTCAATTGGCTTTGGAAAGACAACATATGAATGGTAAAAATTGTAATAACGAGTAATTTTCCCAAATACTAGTTTGTCTTTTTCCTTTCCTTTTCTTTGTTTCCATTTGAAAGAGAAAAAGCTACTAAAAACCCTTAAAAGATACTATTCATCGATAATATCGTGATGGGATATGTCACGTTCACTGCTGGATTTTACTGACTTTTGCTAAATATATTTACAAATGAATATTTTTATTGGTATTATTATTTGTTGTAGGTAGTAATTAAGTAACTAAATTTAGTAGACTGATTTGAATACAATTTGAAATAATAGTAACTACTATACTTTTTAAGGAAGCAGCAAGTTTTGGTCGAAAAGACATATTCCACATGTCACAATTATTGTCTCCTACCGTTCATACTGACCTGAGAGAAAGTTGTAGAATATGTAGTTGTATATAGTAGTGGCGAGGCATACTTGCAATGACATTAACCGACCATCAAAGCGACAGGGGAATACAATTACAAATGCAAATGAGAAACACTTGTCGCCTTCCTCTACATACATACCGTATCGACACAACTCCTTCACATACGCGGCATGGCATGGGAATAATTAACTTGACTGACCATCCAGTGCTACACTCTCTTCAGAGAAGATATGTTCACGCAAATCCTCTATTCGATTAAAAGCTATGAAGCACCATAGAAGACAGACGTGTTCAAGTATTGAATACTGTTGCTCTTAAGAGAACCGATTGTCGAGCATCATGTTTAATTGTTGAGTACTCTAAATGGACAGATGTTAAGCTGAATTCACAAAGGACGCCATCGCGAATGCGAACAAACCGAGCGTGTCCAGATGTTTTTTTTTGAATATATAAAAACACCGCTTGCGTCAAAAGAAGACATCAGGACCTTCCCATAATGCTTCGCTTCCAATGGGTTTTCAATGGGTTTTTTGTATGGGTTGTGATGAGAGGGTTTAGGGATGAAACATATTTGAAATGTAAATTTAGGTCGAGATCTGCTAATTATACTATGTTTCATCCCTAAACCCTCTCATCACAACCCATACAAAAAAACCATTGAAACCTCATTGGAAGCGAGGCATTATGGGAAGGTCCTGATGTCTTCTTTTGCTTGCGTCAACACAATCAGAGTCGAGAAAAGCTGAACTTTCTATTACGTTTTCAGGTTGCTAGCTGCTCGAGTCCATTTGCGTTGTGAGTGTGACTTTGCGGTGCTGTTTGCAGTGAAAATTATTAAATACGCAACACATTGCGTTGGAAGCAACCCCGCAACGCCGGTATGACATCGGTATGACAGCGGTGAATGCTTGTGATGACCGGTCGGATGCCGGTAATTATGTTACCATAACTGAAGACATCGTATACAAGCCGCAAGGTTTCAACTTGCAATTAAATTCTTGCGACATGCTTCCTGTGTCTCTACGGCTCACAGACACCGTCCGGACACCGGTAGGTGTCCGATTGGGTATCCGTTGTATTTATAAAGTCCAGAGGTGTTCAAGGCCTAAAAGTATCAAGTGTTTGAAAATCTGGAGATAATTGATGGACTAATAAAAAGCTGACCATGACTTAAGATCTCAATATGGGAGCAAAAATAAAAAAAATGCTGAATATTAGGTGGATAGACTTTTAGAATTTTGAAGAGGAGATTACATAATTGCGAATACCTTTTGAAATTTAAAGACGAAGTTGTTCGTGCATACATAATGTTAGACTTTTATTTGTAGTATATAATTTCTGTTGAGACAACGCCTCGTCATAGCTATCGTATGAAAACAAACAAATCTGTGTTAACAAATATGCCACTTTTCAAAATGTTTTAACTTCATATACATAGTAAATCTTCTTTAACGGTTGATATTTAGCAGCTTCGTAATATATATGATCGACTCTGTACCTCTTGCATGTCTAACAACCTTTCTTCATTGCAAACAAACTCAAAGGAAATGAAATGGCACGCAGACACGAGCTCGAGGTTATGTTTATTTTCAACTTCGATTAAACGCTTGTTTGATATCCTGTGCACATGAAAAGATATTGTAAATTATTTGTCTTCAATGCATGTGAATCTAATAGGTTACTGTATTGATGCACGATGAGGATGTTTTAGGGTGTTGGTATAATGACAATTTCGAAGTAATCTATCCTTTGAAGTCTTGTAATAGTCTGTTCATAGTACGGTCCATAACTGTCAACAGAGTTTTCTTTTTGAGAACGACAAACAAACACCCGATAGTGGCGGTACACAATTTTAGGTTTTACCGATGATGGATTTATAAATTCAAAAAGGTAAACCCGTTTTTTTTTTTCAACGTAGTTTTCTTAAACGGATAAGCAAAAAGGTTTTCTTATCTCATTTGAAATGACTACGCAGGTAATTGTTTACATTTTATTTCTATTATTTGTTACAATATCTACATCGTCTTATACGACATACTGTACAGCTATCAGTAAACCCCTACACATTTACCGACAACGTCTTTCGGAGATCGACCGGCGCGGCGTTCAGCAACTGACAAACGCTGTCTGAGTCCCCATGCACCATCTCTGGTTACGTTACTGACAATATTTGACATGTTTTAAGTTATATCATTTTTATCGGATAATGGCATCCACATAAGTGCTTCTCATATTAAAAGTTTGTATTCCGATCACTTTTCGTACCCCTTGTTCCGTTTCAAATATTATGTTAAAATAGTCTAGTTTATCCAAATAAGTACCCTATTGCTTTCTATAATTTTTAGTTTAATACACCAAATATTCGATTTTTTCAGACAAGGTTTCAAAGCCAAAATAGAAGTAAAATTAAAACACATCGCTATTACCACGAAATTCTCACGTATCGGATTGGTCAAAGGGAATAATACTTCCGGATAATTCTAAAAGGAGAACTAATATTTATGAACTAAACCGCTTTAAGACTAAAACTATTGTATAAAGTTTGTAATAAACAGACGATCTCTATTGGTACGACACGTGTTTTTACCCAACACTTTTTAATAAAAGTGATCTGATCTGGTTACGAAACCAACATACATTTTTTTATTATTAAAAGACCATCAAAATCAAATTGTAATTTAAGTTTGATTCATAAAATTGCTTGAAGCAATCATGTTGTCCATTTATTATATAAATGAGGTACGTGTGACCCTTTAACACATTCGAATAAATTACTATTAATTAATTCATATGTTATATTGACGCGTTAGTGGAAAGTTTGCGATCATCCAGAACGCGAACGCGAACGCGAACGTAAACGTGAGTTCTATTGAAATTCAGCCAACCATTACCTGCTTGAACAGTACAGCACACCGTGTATTGCAGAATTTCACGTACACTTTTACGTGAATACTAATCACTTAATCGATGTCCCCTATTGTTTTAAATAAAAGCTATATCAAAATCAGATGAACACATGCAAGAATATTGTACAGACATACATATCCATCACTTATCGAAGTTTTATTGCGTTTGGTTGTAAAGATTACGGGTTGCAAACTTCGCACTTACACACCCGTAAGTAGGGATTTTCTGATTTTGCATTGACTTCTGTGTCAAAGTTTTAAGTTCTACACATCTGCTTGCGAAAGCCAATACCCTGAACGTGAACGATCAATAATACGTGAATAGCAGCAACACATGTTGAAATAACCGTTTGAAGTGAGGCTTTTTACGTGGCTATTCGTTCAATACGTACGTGAGGTATATTAAAAATTAGCCAACCATTCATAAATATCCAAGCGATGCATATCATTTCTTTAGCTTAAGAATTTACGCCCTCGATCAGATATATCTATGATGACCATTATGAGAGGGGGCGACATCATGAAACATTCACAATAGGCAATCGTTGCATGAATCGAAAACTATTTGCTGAGAGGGCGACATAATGAAATATACATAGGCAATCTATGGTATTGCGCGTAGGCGTGAACCGTTACGTAAACGTGAGTTAAAAATGCTCACGTTTTTGTATCCCGTCCCGTGTAACGTGGTAATCGCAATCTCTCTAATTAGTACGATAGAACGGACTATAATGAATATACTAACAACATAATATTAAGGAATAGGTTGAACATATGTAAACACTAAAGCGGACTGTGATTTCATATGAAATGAACACGAAATCAACACAATATAGAAACAAAAAAATGAAGCAAGCAAACGAGCAAATACCATATCGATAGCACTAAAGCAGTTTCAGGCTGCTGCTTAACTACTATAAAATTATTTTTTGTAAGATCTGTTATAAAAATATCATGTAGTAAATCTGTTGTGCCAATGGAGGTTATCAAACTGGTATATTAGTTCTAAGAAGCCTAGTTCATAAACTTGGGATTCCCATTTTCATTATAATCCTTATCAGTTCATGATGCACTAAACTTTTCTGAAGCCAAGAGCACCGTATCGCTCTTAGAACCAAGCGACCATGCGTAATAAAGAATTTAATAGAACTGGAGTTGGATGCAATGTAAGATAACGATCCCTAATACTCCAGGCTACAAGAATATTCTAGTACTATTCTATGTTACCAATCTGATGCTTTAAACGTAAGATTGAAATACCCTGTACTTTCATAAGCTCAATACACTATATCGCTTTAAGATCCTATCGACCATGCGTAATATATAACTTCAATAACACTAGAAATAGAATACAACCGGACTACTCCAAGCTACAGGACAAGACTACTAACTACTACTATTCCATGACTATGACCAATCTATTGCATGAAACTTCTTCAATAATGATCTTTATTTTTCTTTATTCTTGAAGTTCTTTTGAATCATTTTGGATGAGAGTTTATTTCTATATACATTGAAAACGTTATTTGCGTGAAAGACGTAGATAATAACCTGTTAGACCAGATACGGAATTCACCAAGTAGCATCCTGTCTGTAGATATTGGTTCGATTATTGCAATCTCTATGTGATAGCCTCAAAGCATTTAGTTCATAAAACGTGAATCCTCGTCCTATGTTTAGGAAGTCTTAATGGGTTTCAGTCGCATGAAACTCATTTCACCATATTGCCTGCAGACTCAAACGTCCATTCTTGCTATCCAACTTCAATATCCAGGAGTCGATAAAATCAGGAAATCAGATTAAAGATGCCTTAACGGTTGATGCAATATTGGAAGAGATTTCCAATCTTTTGTTTCAAATCATATAACTTAGACTTACAACCTGTGGCATTTTGCTTTTAAGCCCAGTGTCCTTCAAGATACTCTTTTAATCAGATTCTACGAGTGATTGCTTTTTTTTCAAAAGTAGTTGAGCTTGTAACTTCAAATTAAACAAATGGCAGCTATTGATTTTCTTGGCTAAACGTCATTCTGTAAAAGTTATTGCTTTAATAAATGCAACAAACAATTGCTGTTACTTAAACTCTTTTTTCAATAATTGTCGCCTTTACACGCACCTCTAAGTTGTACTTATTTAATTGCACAACGCCAAACCTGTTTTGCCCCTTATGTCGGTTCTTTTTAATTTTATTTATTCACCATACAACAAGGCTTGTAACTATACATCAATGGTTGGTCGACCCTAAAAAGAGCAGGGCTCGTAAAAGAGAAAAGGGTCACCCTATTTTAAGTTACCCAATGAGAATGTTTATTCACAATTAGCACATGACAATGGTGACTGTTAAGGCTGTGTCACACATCACCGTACCGTGCGAATAACGTACTAATAACGTACACTGTTTGGTAATCGATATACATGTATTTCAATGACCAAACCAGTGTACGTTATTAGTTCGTTATTCGTACGTTTCATGATGTGTGACAGAGCCTTTAAATACAGCATATCACTATGTAAGTAGAAATGCGGAACATAATGTCACTATTATTTCGCACAATATTTTACACAAATTCCGATCACGAATCAGATCAACTTGAGGTGAGGTGACGCGAACCAGGTCGGTACATGTTTGTTGTTTTGCATTGTATTGTCGTGTTAAGCTGAAGGGTGCAGATTAATAAAATTCATTTTAGTTTAACTTATATCTATACTAATACAGAGATAGATTATACAGAACACGTACTAATAGTTTTAAAGATAATGGATGATGTTTCTTGCTTTAATATCATCAGAAATATAGCAGATAGCTAAAAGATGCAAATTTAACTTTGTATT
>JXSR01S046324.1:39811-51676 GCA_000969725.1 Ophiothrix spiculata
ATAAATTCCAGAGGTTACGGAAGGTCAAAAATCGCAAGAGGGGTTGATTTATCTATGTTAGATAAATATAGCATGTACACAAACAGGATTTTAACGAGAATATTGGATGATTTGATATAAACAAGGCTATTTTGTCTGATGTAACAGGTGCGCAAAGACTTTTGACCGGGAGTGTAGGTGCACAATTAATAAAACTTGACATAATTATGTAGAACATTTTTGTAGTCCCTTTCTAAAATTAAAATCCGTAATGCAATAATGTTTTCACTAAGAATGGCTGCTTATTGTATATGTTTAAATTTAAATTTGTGGATATTCTATGACTTTGTGTCAAGAAATTCTCTCATTAGAAGAAAGCGAAAAAATAACGTCAAAAAGCCACCTGGGGTGCTACCTCAAGAAGAAGACAAAGAACAAAACGTGCATGAGTTGCGTGCGATATTGAAACGTGCGCCAAAGTGAAACATGCTTGACTTTGGCATATGTTCTGTTTTGTTAATTGTCTTTTAAATAGTCATACACAGGGTGTCCAAAAACTCCCTGCAATATATAAATCACAAAAGTGCATAAAAAAAAAAAAAATCCGAGTTATTTTGTACCTTCAAGTTTCCCATTGTCACCGTATCACTTCCGTGAGCTTTAAAGTGTTCTTGATTTGTAGTTTATAAGTGTAGTTACATACATGAGAAAGCACACGCCTCTTAAATTGGTACATACCGAGATATGGCGAGTCATTCAAGATGGAAACCAACATAATTTTTTTTTCCATATTCAAGACTGTAAATGTTACACTGAAATATCGAAAAAAAACCCAATAATGTAGAATAGAGACATGACAATGAAGAAGCAGCAATAATATGTTCAATTATTTATAAACATCATAAAGGCCATGATTAAAAATGTATAATTCTTACAAGTTCGCAAGTAAGACAAGAATATTTATGGAATATTTGATTTGTTATGAAATAGACTAAAGAAAGATATAAGTTTTAATATCGTTAACAACTGATGAAGTTTTAAAGAATTATGCGATAGAGCCGATGGTTTAAACATGACATGAATACGGAGTTTATCGACACAAGATTAAAATCTTTCGACAGAGAGTGCGTAAAAATATATATTAAACCTGAAATGTATTGGATCATCTACATACATTTGGTTCAAGAAAACGTAATAGGTAAAAGTATATACGTGTATGCATTCGTATTGCAACCGATACGAGTCATAAAGTTGTGACATACAAAATGTTATATTTAGGCCTCAAGAAATTATTCAATCACATATACAATATCGAGTTTAAAATTCCTAAATGTACTTTTGTTTCAATCACGGTAAAATATGAGGTCTACTTTGTAGGAAGTCTGTAAAAGCAAGTGATGTTCTGTTATCGGATGATAGTTGGACGCGTTTGGTGCAACAAGGGACCTTGTGTTTAAGAACGCTGCTTCAAGCAGTCATAATTATGCTACTATACTGATGTTAAATAATTTACTTTTGAGCTCGATATTTATAACAGGTAGCGGAAACTATTTTTGACACTAAGTTATTACCTACTTCTGTTACAAACGACAATTATACGAGATATTTGAACTGTTTTTCCTTGTAATCCGAGAGTTTTGAAAACAAGTTTGGGTTAAAAAAACGAAAATTGATTTACTTTGGTTAAACTTTCTGAACGCGAATTAATTTGATATTTTAATTTTTTCACAAAAGTTTTTTTCTAACTATTTCTTGCATACAAATGCTGTTTTACATTTAATGTTTAAGCGAGTATTCTTACTAGGTAAAATTCTTCAATACTTGGCAGCTTGCACTTGTTAGTCAACCTTAAACTACTATAAGTACATTACAAGTCATTACATACTGTAAAACCGTCTGTTTCTATCTGACAACTTGTAATATATACATTAGAAATGTGAAAATGTGTACACTAGTAGTATAACACCTTCGTAACCAGTTTCATTTCCTTCTAAAATGGCATGTTGGTCATGTGTTATATATTGGGTAACCTAATACAGCGACGCGGTAACAAATTCAGTTTTTCATGTCGTAATTCTCTTATTTTATGCTTTACATAAGTAAATATGGTATAATATGAGAGAGGAATAAATATATTTTAATAAAATGAAAACTGTGTGTGTTTAGCTAATTTGGTTTTTTCTTTATTATGGAACTCTTTACAAAAAACAATAAAACATTCTATTAAATATCTGATATTTTTGTTCGTTTTTGCACGTATACCGTGCAATTTTATGCATACGGTGGTTAGGGTTATTTTTGTTATTTAAAAAAAGTAAGTTATAAGAAAAAATCTAATTCTATTTTTTTTTTTTTTGGGGGGGGGGGTTCTTTTCTCCTTCATTTAAAAAAAAGCATAAAGTCTCTAGTATTTACGGTTGTGTACTATTGTGTACCTGATTTAGGGTGTGAATAGGGGAAAATGGTGTATTTTGACTTAAGAACCCTCCACCCTTTAGGGGGTATTTTGAAAAACTGTGGTCACGCTATGCCTTCAAAATTATATTTGAGTGCCCCCCGGGCTTGCACTCATATGACGAAATACGCCTTCGCTTTTTTTGAAGTGGGGCATGTATTTACAGTTTTGTAACTTCATACACTGTATGACATGAACTGATCCGAGAGAGGGTACCTTAAAAGTGCACTTTGGCGTCTGTTGTAATTGTTCAAAATCCTTTCCTGCCTAAGTTATTTTCTAAAAAAAACTACGATCTATTATCTGCTATCAATTCTGATATATGATTATATTTGTTTTCATCAAAAGGACAATTTTAACATTCTTAATTTGTATTCATATTACGCTTAAGTAAGTGCAAGCGCGTAAGAGACAGACATAGATATAATTATATTTAACTGAATAGATCTTGATTCTTTTCGTAATTTGTTAAGCAATCCAAGTTTTGTTTGAAGTGCGGGCAATATATCACAGTTTATGAATATTCTATATCTTCGAAGATTGTATACATCAAATTTGACATTACACTCCCCTAGACCCCAGTACACGCTTTTCTTGGTCCTTCCTGTTTTGTAGTAAGATTAGTATTTCCTCAAAATCTACAAAGAGTTTACTTAATGCAAACCATTTTTACAGTCGTGAGTACAAATGATATATATTGAAAGAAGCACGTTTTATCATCGACAAAAGCTGGTGACACTTAATAACGCGTCTTCTTTAAAGAATGAAGATAAATCAGGAGTTGACATTTTGACTGACATATTAAGCTAGAAATATAAACAAAATTGCCAATTGCTTGTCTTTGACATCCGTATTGACAGACACGAAGTAATAGGCTGATTTTATATATTTATTATATAAACTGTATCCATCTTAAAGTAGGTCAATAGTTTGCTTATGAGATAATTACTCTTCTACAACATTGTATGTCAATAAATGGTAGATAAGACCTCTGACGTACATTAACGTATAGATAAAGACAACATAAAAGCGCTTTCTAAACTAATAAGTTTTATAAATTTGTCATTTGCGCGTTTTACCGCTTTGTACGCTAAATGTCTTAGAAATAAATAAATACTTATTTTTCATACTTCCCCAAACCAAAAAAAAAAAAAAAAATCCAAGTCAAGTGTTCGTTCTTACAAATCCGCTAAATCATACAGTTTTTCAAATCACGGGAAAATTATTTGCTTTCACCTAACGTTCATTGTTTTGTTTTATAAATTGATGTGTATCATGCGAGGTTTTGGTGTACGTTGAGTTAATTAAGTTTAGACACGATGGGTTTGTAAGCCTTACGTTGAGTATGCAAAATGTTGTACGTTAGAGGTACAATAGCCCTAGATGTTGATGTGTGATAATTACCTAATATGAATATAATGCAACCGACCTGTATCTGTATTTCATGCTTTTACTAATAATGACTACACGGTGATAATATTAAGTAGAGCGCAGTTATCATCCTAAAATGTTAGATTAAACCTTTAAGTTGTAAATCATATTATCCTGGTATTTTTTCTGGAAGTCGAAAATCAAAACGTGTTATATTAATGAACAAGATAATATATCCAGATGTATATGCATGTAGTGTTGTTTTATATTACACCTCATCTGCTCTGGAAATATATTAGCTTGCTTTGTTGCATTCTGCGTAATGTTAATTTTTGTCTATAAGATCTTGCATTTAAAAAATCGATCATCTTATTTATTACGAATGAAGAGAAGGTTTTCTAAGTAACTGCAACTGAACACTTCATGGTGTGACTCAACTTTTAAAAACTTAATCATTCCAACTATATCGCCGGCCATTAAAAGTGTCGCCCTAAAGACTTATGTTCCATGACCCAATTTCTATGGTTTCATTTAATTGCAACACTTTATGTCTTCTCACATTCCATTTGAATTATTCAGAGTAACGCTTTTCATCACTTTTAGGTGCATGCTACAGGATCAGGCGCAACTTTGAATTTAAACGACGATTCTCGATAAAATTTGTCAAGGGATTGTTTTTCTTTACATCAATTTATTTTTGAGCCGGAGGAGTGCGACAACTGAAAGATAAACTTATACAATCTGTTTCTCATTATTTTAACCAGTGAAGCACGAAAATATAAGTGAAAGAATAATTTTCCCGCATATGACTAACATCATACATAAGAATGGTAAAGGAACATACTCATTGTCATCATCAATGTGTTTCCTTAGCACACTAATTGATCAAACATATTTACAAGCCTACGGCTACATGTCCAAAATGAATTTATGATATACATTCTAGGTCAGACTTCCTGCTTTGGTACTAATCTTATCCGTGTGTTTCACTTTGTTATTATACGACGGGGTATCACAAATTTTTAAAGATCACCAAGACACCAAGAAGAAATACAGCTAGGATTATAATTCTATTACGTGACCCTTAAGTCAACTTTACATAGCCACTGTGCAAAGTAACACATTTCCCCCACTTATAACACTGTCTGTCAACAGACGGACTTTGTAGAGGTCCTATTTCCCCCCCCCCCAATAAAATAATTACATTTTGTTTCACTAAATATCAACATTTTCAGGTCAACCATGATTTATTACGACAGAGTGAACTGATTCTCATATTTTTTGTATCCATGGAAAGAGGAGATCCTAACCTACGTTACGTATACTATATTATCAAACATTTAAGCTTTGGGCGTGTCACCATAAAATTACTGGGCTGTAACCCTTCAAATACAGGTTTTTTTCCCTTTCTCCATTTCTACAATCTTGTAACCGTAAGCAGGTTGTTGACATCTATCGACACCTGTATAGAATGTTCAAATGGCATAAATATCATTTTTGCATCATATTGTATAGGATCAGTGACCATTCTGACAAAAGTTCGTTGACATAGCTTTTTTTCTTCAAGGTGATCTTTAAAACTGTTTAATACCCCTTCGTAAATAGAGAGATTCAATTCTTCACGGTATAGCTTAAGTACTATTTGAGTTGGTGGGCTTTAAAATGTCCTGCGTATTTCCCTGTCACTAACACTTTTTTACAACTTTTAAGGCCCCTTCCAGCCCACGGCATTTTGAAATTGAGAGGTTTCATTATTGGTAAACTTCAGCAGACCAACCTACTTTTGCTTTTCAATATATAGAGTCATCTTTTGAAGATGGGTTTTCTTTTATGTCGATATTAGGATGTCAAAGCCAATCAGTACTTGAGACAAGACAGACCATTTGACTCAACGATATCTATCGAAATGCTTGCATATGCTTATACTTGCTCCAAGTCTCTGTTGTCCTGTACTCTCTTCAAAATATTCCGTTTTCTGTGAAAGTTATATTTCCACTGTCCATGCTTAAATATGCTATTTTTAAAACAGTTGCACAGGTATCCAATATAGGCCTACTTTAATTCTCACAAAGTCTCAAATTGTAGTGGAGAACCAAAAAATCATCACTGTTTGCATTTAAAGTTTCTTCAAACTGTCTATTTTGGTATTTAACAATGGACCATAGAACCTCAACCTACCCTGACCATGGCCTGACAGAGGACACAAAGTAGTTAAAGTTCATTACTCCAAAATTAGACTATAAGTCCAACCACATTACATTCCCCTATGTGAACTTGCAAAATAAATGTTGTTAGCAAGCAAATGTATTATGTGACTGTTACAACATATCATGAACTGTTTGACTACAGACAAAGGACCTTCTGTCCAGGGTGCCTACTAGCTTATCTATATTTCCTCCAAGCAACTAGAGTGAGTAGGAAACTGAATTCAGAGGGAGGTATAACCATTGATTTACTGTATATCATATACATTGGGAAGTGAGAATAATTAAAGAAATGGGAAGCAGGCCTTGCATGTATTGGATATTGGAATAGGGGATACAGCCTCACGCCTTGGAGCAAGGCTAGCATATGCTCGGCGCCTAAAGAACACTATCTTCTCTTTTCTTATCTTAACTTGAGACTTATATATGCTAGCTTCTTTGACACCGTAAAAAAACATTTTGCAATCGATATGCCGGCCTAAGAACTAAACAAACTCAAGTTGATGTCAAAGTGTATACTATATATTACTTACTTATAATTTCTTAGTAACTGAAAAATGTAAATAAAATGAATATCCTCCACATGAAAAACACCATATTTCACAAATATTGAAAGATCATATCGTGTTTATATACTGTAATCATTTTGATCAACAATATATATTTACAAGCCTGCAGCTATAATAATATCCCCGATTGATTTTCCAGAACCAGAATTCCCTGATCAAGCCCTCTGTTCAAGCCAACGGTATTTGAAAATCGAAACTATTCAATGATTGGAAATAATGCTTCTACAACTGCTGCTAACAAAATGTTAATAGCCAAATTCAGTAAACCCACCCACTTTTTGCTTTTAATATACAGAGTCATCTTCTGAAGGTGGTTTTTCTTTCATCTTGATATTTGAATGTCAAAGCCAATCAATACTTGAGGCTAGACAGACCATTGTATTCAATGATATTCATTGGAATGTCGCATATGCCAGACGCCTGAAATGAACTCTATCTTGCTTTCTTGCTGCTTTTACTAACTTCAGCTAAAGGTTGTATTCTTCGACATCGTAAGTTATACGTTTTGCAATTGATATACCGTATCAGTCAAAGAACTTCGAAATAGCACGGTTTGAAATGCATGCTATCACATAGATCAGATGCTTTTTTTAAATGGTAAGGTTTCTGAATTAACCATGTTTGTTTCAGATATTAAGCAAGTTGGTTTTGGTATTGGTATGCCCTAGCCCTTGCCTTTTTGCCCCTGATGGATATTTCTCTGCTACGAGAACAATGTACAGGGTGTCCCAATAAAATTCATCACTTTGTTTTTATCATATCTCAGAAACAAATAGACAAAAATTATTATATTTTCACAATAATAATAAATATAGTTAAGTCTTTCATTGGTACAATTCTGAGCAAAATCCGTCGAGCCGTTAGAAATTGTAAGAAGACTCAATTTTAAACCATTCCAATGGGGTTTACCACAGTAACTCATATTTGCAAGTTTTATCGATTTGAAATGACCATATCATTACAGTAGTAGGCCAACTCTAAATGAAGTACTTATTTCATTTATATATGCAAACCTTTTCAGGAAAGTTACTACAAAACAACAACAACAACAACAACAACAATAACAACAGCAACAGCAGCGGTTAGAATTTAACCGGTGATTATGTTATAAGTCAACTTCTTAAAATTACGTTCATTTATTCATGGTTTAAATTACGATTTAAACACTGATTAGTGTTAGACATCTTTTGAGAATACGGCTTATTTAACAATAGAAGTACACAAAGTATACACATCTGTGTAAGTAATAATTACAAAACCTTGTATTGATGTCACTTCCCAGCAACTGGGGTATTAACAAAACTAGTGTTACTCATCAGAAGCTCATACGTATAACTGTATGTAAAGTATTGTGAGCCTGACTTCCTCAAAAAACAAATGATGATTGAAATTGCATTTCTGAAATGTACATTCAACTGCATGTAATTAAATCTTTATGGCAGAGGAGATGAATGGAAACAGACAAAATAGAAAAGCAAAACATGAATACTTACAGCCTTTTACAATAACACATTTCCGCAAATGTTCTTAAAAACTTAAAACTTAAAACTACAAGACTTTTTTTAGTGTTGTGCTAGCTTTAGTTCCAGAATTAACATATAATTTTGTAACATTTGGCAAGTAAGTAAAAGCGTAACACGTACTCTATTAGTTCTGAATAGCTCTCCGATTTCCACACATTTTGTATGGAAATTTAAACGTAACTTAGAGTGTGAGTTTATGAGTTCGCGGAAAGCAATGCTTACAGTGACAGTCATTTTGAAGAGGTTGTTTTGAATGAACGGGAATAAACTTTAATATAAAGTAAATTTTATTGAACATTTCACCTCTTTCACAAATGTTTCAGTTATGTTTGCTTCGGTAAAATTGTGTTTTTAAGAAATGAATGAAGTTGATTTTTAAAGCGCAAATATTCCTGTAACCCAGATGAGGCTCAAATGACAATATATGGTGACTCGATTTCAGAAAATACCTAATACCGGTATATAGCCAAGATACAACCCACAGGTTATCTCTTTATATATGAGACTGTGCATCCCAAACCAGCCGTAAATACAGCCTCTTGTCTTTTTCACTTTTTTTGATATTTGCAAAGACCATGACAGCTCAATAAACTTCACACGATTTCCAGAAGTCAAGTTACGGTCCGTCAAAAGTTGTAAGAGTGTTAAATATATAACTGAGATAAACGTGCTCACCGCTACATTTTCTGTTGATTGTATTCAAAATATACAGATACATTTTATATTTCCATTCATTTTCTTGAAATGAAAATAAAACTTTGCCGTGGAAGCACAAGTCTGTCAAAAAGTCAATTTCCGCAAATTACGACCTTGACACATATTTTGGCGTCATACCTGGTAATTCTATTGCCAACATTTTACCGTAATTTTTACAAGATTCCTGTAATATTTACAGCCATTTTATCTTATAAAATTATCTTATGAATGTCATCTTGCTAATTTCCTTCTCAGTTCTAGTTCTGAAGATTATGTATAGCATTTCTTTATTCTGATATTTGAATGTCAAACAATATTAATACTTGAGAAATGACATAACATTTGACTCAAAGACATACTGAAGAGGTTGCGTTGTAAGTACGCTATCGCTATTTTGGACGGTAACTTTATTTCTTTTCAAATGCAAATAAAGTAGCTGTTAAAATAACGGCAGCGGAACCCCTATTTAACTAAATTTCAATTAGAGCTGTACGTTAAACAGCACTATTATATGTGTCTCGTGTTGTTTTATTCATACAAATTATGCCATTTTGACATCAAGATATGGTAAAACAAAGTGTAACCTATAATTAAAGCTATATAAAACTATTGTGTGACATGTATATACAATCCCAGAATTTCGAGCTTAATTTGGGACATTTGGCCAGCGCTATTCCCTGCTTGAGTTGTTGCCATTGATTTATGTGCATTTTGGTTTAGCGTGTGACTAGCAGTTGCGATTGCATCACCGGTAACCTTAGCCTTACAAAATACCGTTCATTGGTCCGATAAATGAAGAAATAACGTATTGGATGGCTCAATTTCACGCTAAGTTAAAGTGAGACATACGTTAAACTGTTATGGTGCACATACTATGCTCTCATTTTGGCAAAACTAATCGAATGATGTTAATCAGAACAAACGGACTACAGTTATTCATGCTCAGTGATCACAACGGGGTACAAATTAATTTCATGGTTTCACGATTTCATTGCCACATGCGTACGCATACCATTAGGGACTAGAAATTATAAACTTCCACATACATTTAGTTCAGTGGGTGTTAACCCATTAATAAAGTATAGGTATATAAAGATAACTCATGCATATCTATAAATCAGTCCCTAAGGCTTGCTTCCTAAATAGCGTTAGCGAATACCGTAGCGATAGCCATTATGCATTTTACAGTTAGTTTATCGCATACGGTAACCTTAACCTTATTTTCGCAAACTATCTACTATTGCCCCACATACCGACGCGTAAGATGAACTCTGTGGTTATGTAGAAAAAGAGATTTAAGAGTTACATAAAGTTGGACTAGGTTTAAGTCAACGTTTGCATCACAACTAAACATACTTTCCTCAACCAATATAGTGATATTATGTTGTGCTTTTTATAATTTTGTAATCGAATCTGTAATATTGAAAGCTTTTGCAGTTCAAAAATTCTGGTAAATGGCTTTTTGTTATAGCAGTAGTAAATCTGACTTTGACCCGGTTTAATTTTAATTTCGCACTTTTTAAAACTTTCGTCAATTTAGAGCAAATTTGTAACATGAATGTGCCACATTTACACCCGGATTTACACTCACTTACACCCAATTTTTAAGAATTAGCATACAAAAACTGAAATTGTTTCTGGGAATAGTTTGTGAATAAGAGTTTTGCGTATATTGACCATTACCTCTTTTGGTACAATACGAACTAAAAAGTATTAAGTAAAATCTTACTCGAAATACCATCAAATTTTATTTTACCCCGCTCTGGTAACGTAATGTTCACAACTTTCACTGAATTTCTTTACATTGCTTGGAAGATTGTACTCAAGTTAGCTTTTCATATAACAAGCACAATAAAGGTTGACTTGAAAAAAATCGACGATCTGCTTTTGCTGATAGTCTGAACTAAAACGGAATTCAAATTATAAAGATTTGTTACTACAACAACAAGTGGCGACAGCTTGAATGCTCCTTGTAAATTGTAACCTATCAAATCTATGTGGCATTTCCCTTAGTAAAATGTTCTTAAGGGATCACTTAATCCAGTAAACGCAGAGGTTGTTTCATTGATGTCAGAACGAATTTGTGTTTAAGTGACGACTCCATGTTGTATATTGAAGAGAAGCCCGGCTTATGCCTTTTAGTGGTGTGTTCAATTTTCTTGGTATGTATACCTGAAAGCTTTAAATGCCAAAAGAATTGACATTTGTATGATTCTTTGAAAGAAATATATAAACGTGAAGTGAAATTCCGGAATAGTAAGATATATACGAGTCCTGAAATATAAAAGAAACTTGAACCCATTTAGTGCAATGAAGGACCAGCTTTATTAAGATTTTGGATTCGGGCATCAATAAGCAACAGGTATACTAGCTTAAAGTAAATCAAACTGATACTGTCTATCTGTAACTTAGACACTAGTGCACCCATTAAAATTAGAATATGCAGGTCAATACAAATTAAATTGATGTGAAATTACAACATACAACGCTTTTGGGATAAGGCTAGACCATGTACAACCGATGGTATGAACGATCTTATATGTATGATGCTATATTTTCATTCGCTCAGCTAAAATTTTGATAATAGTCTAACTAAGCCAGTTAGTACTACTTAATTGTACCCCCAATTAACGTTTAGCAATTTAGTAGCGATTAATGTCCCCGTTCACAGATATAAATGATACTTAAGAAATTCAATTTTCCACACAACGTGGGCAAGATGCCTAAAGCTATGTTTGAATTTTAGTACGAAAAGTTTAAATTTAAGTGCACTATTTATAAGTTTTTATGACCCGATCAATTTTGACCCCATATTTCGGAATTTCAGGAGACGATTTTGATATATCACAAGAAAGTTCATATTTTCTCATAACCACTGCATTTATTTACCAGAACCACGTTTCCTTTAGGTAAATTTCATCGTGGATATTATATTAGAATTATAACTGCTTTGACCATGAATAGTTATAATAATTACTATAATACTTTTGTTATGTGAAACTAAATTGTTTTTGTTGATTAATTAAATTTTCTAATTAGTGAAACTTAATTATTGAGATCTTTGATTG
>JXSR01S046334.1:1539-14017 GCA_000969725.1 Ophiothrix spiculata
TATATTGAATTTTAATAGCAAGTCTCATCTCAGGACTATTCATAGACACGGGAAATTTTCTCTTTCAAATTTATTGAGCAAATATAAACACATGTTTCACATTGAACTTTCAGTGCCCTTTTTCTACTATGATAATATTGTAGCGTCCTATCATCCCTCAATTCAATTGGTTCCTGATCAGGCGATGCAACGCAGCATGCATAATACTGATAGCACCTGGATGGAATTCCCCATTCCACACAAAGCCTACCGGAAGCCTACAGCCATATACCAAGTCTATAACCAAAACATTGCGAAACATTTATAAAATCAACGCTATGCACTGCCCTGGAAATTGATAAGTATATTTTTAGAATGGGGTACATGGTCGTTTATATTCCGCATTTAAACCAGACGAAGGACCTTCGCTGCAAAACTCAGAGCTGCTCTTAAAGAAAATCCCCCGAATTGATCTGATGAAATCCTGTCTGTTAACAATGAGCTTTTTGTGGCTGTTGCTTCGGCGCTTGTTGGACCACCGGATATATTTGAAGGTCTTCAACGAAGATTAAAGCTCATTCTGCCACCAGTGCATCTAATGTGCATCTCATACAGCACAATTTACACGGAAAATGCACAAGCAATAACAGAAACAATGAGCTCAAAATTCTCACCCCTCAAATTTGAGGTATGCGCCATGTGCCATCAAAAAGAACCTACTTTTTTTTTTGGCTTAAACAACCTTTGTCACTCTAAGACCCAACATTTTCTTAATTTTTTAAATTTTCCGACAAATTTTGAAAAAAAAATCGTCTAAAATTTCGCAATTTTTTGGCCATTTTGACCCGGAAAGACCCTACTTTTTAGCGAATTTCACCCAAATACCCCCAATTTTTTGGAACTTTGTCACTGAAAGACCACCTTTCTTTGACCCAATTTGTCACCTAAAGAACCCTACTTCCGAGGTACTTGGTGGCACTCATACTTCACTTCCAAATGAGAGTACCCCCCCCCCCCCCCCCCCGGGGGGGTAGTGGTACTTTGTTTAACATTGAAATCTGGAAAACTCATTACCAATTATAATTCCAAGAGAGTCTGGAAACAAAATAACATGTTAATTTGGTTAAGAAAAAATACAAGCACTTATATATATACAAGAAATATACAAGACCAGTATACACACCATCAAATAATTCCCTACCCCACTTTAAGAAATCAAAGCAAATCTATCAAAAAATCAAGTTTCATATGGTGGTACCCCTTTAACACAAAACTGTGGTATCAAGTCTGGTGTAAAACCAATATCAAAGAGGAACATCGTTTACACAACATTTTGAGACAAGTTCACCAATCTCATTAACACATGATTAAGGCTGGGTAGACCTACAATTGACATTAGCCCTAGTTGTTTTTCTATAAACTCTCTTAAAAGATACCCTAAACTGTATTTTTCGCTACAACAATTTTTCAAAAGTCGTAATATTTTTTTTTTTTTTGCAGTTCATGCAATTTTGAACTTTTAAAATTCTTGCAATCTAGAACCTTGAGTGGCCAGGAAATTTTGGATCCTCATATATTGCATGTAAATCGCTACCTCCAGAGGCAGTCCTGCCAAATACCTCCAGACATGAAAAAGTCAGAAAATTTCATAAATGCAAAATTTATTTCTAGGCTTTCCAGAAATATAAACTAGGGCCAAAAATTGTGCAGTTTATGCCAAATGTGGGTCTTCCCCAGTCTCAAAAATTGTGTGCTATCACAAACTTAAAGTTGAAGCATACATCTACAAAGCAGCTGACATAAAAATAAATTTGTGTTATCAGGGTTTTTTTTGTGTTAAATGGGTACCTCAGTAGATCACAAAGTCGCATGTTTACCTGATCTTCAATAAGACTGGACCCCGGACTTGAATAACTCTTTCTGACCATCTTGGAAAAATTCTTGTTAGATAACCGCTCTAAAACTTGGAAATAATGACTAGATCAGGATCAGACAACGAAGCTCTACACTGATGTCTTCTTTGGCTGCTCTGTTATTTGATTATGAAGTTATACCCATTTATTTATCCCATATATACCTAGAACCCATTCAGTTATTAAAGGTAACTGTAGTAACACCTATAAATAGAAACCAAACAAACAATCACCTAGCCTGAGTCCTTGTAATCTTGGCAACGTCACAGATCACATGTTCAGCCTATTATTTACATTTTGATTACTCAATGAACCATGTACACAAATAGACCTGATAGTAAACATGTACGGTAATGAAATACTGTTTAAAAATTTGCGGGAATAAAGTTTTGCGAATTTCTCAATCTGGATTTTTTTTTGCTGCATTTTTAATTTCACTAATATTCCACCAGCATACTAATGATGGTAATCAATGTACACTATCTATTTTAGTGACATTTTTAATTTTGTTATGTTTGGGTCTTTGTGAAATTAAAATACTAGCAAATATTTCTAATTTTACAGTAATGTACACTTTGAACAGACAGTTCTAGATTGTTACAGTCTTATGAATTTTATACATGTGCCCTGTGTAAAGTCGCTATGACAATATAAAAATAACTGAGATTCGAGACAATATATGACGATTAAAATTGGGTATATCCCACTGGACTTACAAACAATTGTCTGATCTATAATTTTAAATGTTGTGTTTGTAAACAAAATCCTGTCAAAAAATATGACCTTTTAAGGTATTCTATTGAATAAATGTTATCTTAAAAAAGAAGTTTTTAACATCAAGATAAACATTATATCTCCCTGTCAAATGCAAAACTCCAGGCCTTGTCTTTTGAAAACTGCTAGCAATTGACAAACCACCCTCCCTAAGAAATTGTCAGGTGATCTACATGTATAGCCTAGGCAAGTTGTTTTAATCACCTGTATTATTACAGTGGAAACTTGGTAACACGAAAATGCATAACCCGTAAAACCGCATAACTCGAAAGGAACTTAAAACCCTGACTTTTCACTATTGTTGTATCATGTGTTTTTCATGTTTAACACAAAAGAAATAGTATGAAATTCACTTAAAGGGGCAATTCATGATTCACTTTTCACCCTCAAGGTCACCTCTATCAAACTTGAGTTTTTTGGCTTATAAGAATCCTCAACTGGTATATGTTACGATCCCCAAACCATTCTTTCATACAAGCTTGCATTTTTGAGAAAATCAAGAAAATGTGTCATTTTCTAATTATTGTCGGGGCCCCGACAGTAATTACAACACAGTAGTCTATGGGGATGTTCAAAATGCTGAAAAGCTTGTAACTTGGAAACGGAAGGTCGGAATCAAGTGAAATTTTCAGAGTATATTTATGTTGTACTCTTCTTTTTATTTAGCTAGAAAACAGGCCATATCAAAATCATGAATTGCACCTTTAATCCGAAAGCAAGTGACCATCCCTACTGTACATTTTATATTGCGTTTTCGAAAGATAACACGAAAACTCTGCACAAAAAGTAAAATTGCCATTATCTTTCGCATTCAAGTTTTAAAAATATTGATATTTAAAAAACATCGCAAAAACACCCCTACATGAAAATCAGCGAGTTCAATATGGCAGACCTTGATGTTTTGTGCCGCTGGATGTCTGGATTTAAGTTAGTAATTTTGAAGTAAAATTTGATGTTTAGAGTTAGTGACAAGTCTCTTAATACAATATTTCATTGATTCATGTCTGCCCTTGATATTTTTCTGATGTTACTAAGGCTTACAGATGCCACATGCTATAAGCCAGTGCAGAATCAGTACCAGTATATGTAATGCATTTGATTTTTATTGGCGATGATCGGTTATGGTTTACTCGAAATTTGCTTAACACGAAAGCACACTCTTGGTCCCGACGATTTCGTGTTAACGAGTTTCTACTGTATACCCCAATTGTAAGCTTCATTTTAGATGAGTGATCGCTTTCGCTTGCTTTATTATACAGGGGTGTGAGAGTCAGGTGATAAAAAAAGCTGAAAATAGTCACAAAATACCAAAAACAGGCTGAAAATGAAAGAAAAAGCTCAAATTAGGACTCTTTTGAAGGCATTAAAATAGTTGAAATCAGCTAAACAGCTGAACTCTCACACCTGAATTTATAAGATAAGGCCAACAGAAATGAATTCATAGTTTCCTTTTTGCCTCCCGTGCCAACTATTTCATTATTTTTCATCAAATCAAGACTCGTTAATCTCTATTTTTACCTTCGGAAGTGTCAGGAAAACCCCAAAACGTATCCTACAGCAGTGGAGTAGCCAGGTTTTTGAGAGTGGGGGGGGGGGGGGGCACAATAGGATGACGAACCGACACAATTGGATTGACCATGCGAGCGGAGCGAATAATGGGTGGGGTCTAGGGGCCTGGTGTGGGTCCAGGGAGCGAAGCCCGCAGAAGCTCCGGATTTTTAGCTATTTGACACACTGCAGGAAGGCTAATTGAAACATTTTGGATTTATGTAGTTATAATGGTGCCAAAATGCTGTGAAAATCATATATATGAGGTATTTTTTGCAGAACCGACATTGGCCTACGGCCGCTTGGACAGATGGATTGTTTATGCGGTGTCGCCACTTGTTGGCTCAAGTTTACCGACGGGCGCTTTTTTAACCAACGGACGGTCAGTAATGGGGCCCCCCCCGGCCCCCCTTCTAGCTACGCCACTATCCTACAGAGTAGTTTATTGGGTCTTCAAGTGGAAGATATAGTATTGTGCAGGTGGATATTTACCATATATTTACGTTTACAGTGTTGAGTTCAGAATGATCAATCCACTTAACATAGCACCAGCTTTCTTGATCAAACATTGTCTTGACCCGTTGGGGGAGGGAGGGAGAGGGTAATCAAACTTGGTTTAGGTAGAGATGTGCCTCTGCAAAATTTGAGACAAATATATTCCAAAATCACATGCTTTTGCCAAAACTTGTGATATTTTGGCCCAAATTCATTTAAGTTTTTGTGACGAAATGTTCTACAATTTGCTCCATTTGGCGCAAAGTTGAAAAATTTGGAAAGAAAACCCATTTGCAAAGACAAAAGACCGATTGAAGGAGACTGATTTTGCTACCCCTATTTGTAGCACGTCCCCTTAAAACCATTTTGTACTAAGTAGGCCCCCCATCCCTCCCTCCCAATCTTGACCCCAGTGTCAAATGGGAACCAGCATCCTTCATGTTTGGAAGTTACCAGGCTCTGTGGTATGACAATCCCTCACAGCGATAAATGTAGTGGGGCCTGGACCGAGAGACGGGCACAAAGTAGTGCTCAAATACGAGCAGTCCTCTACGCTCTGATAAAGCTTTCCATATATACAGAAATTTCTGTCAGATATGGGTCATATATAGTTTAGAATACAACATAGTATTACATTTGATTGCCACCCACCAGTTCAACATGATCTATTTTTGTGGCATGCAGTGTGGCAACATATTACAGACAAGACAGGGTCTCACTGGTGAGTCAAATCTTTGTAGAAGTTCAAACTGAAGTGAACAACAATAGATTATAAACTTGCATAACAACTTGCAGCCAATAAAATAATAGGTAGTGATTTGCCAATTTTTCAAATATTAAAATTCAAGTTTATTTGAGTCCATTGTTCATATAAATGCAGTAAGGCCAAGTAAACAATAAAATATGTTTCTCGTCCGGATTTTTGAAAAAAAGGAGGAAGACGTACTTTTTTTTTTTTTTTTTTTTTTTTAAATTTCAATGCCAATGCAAAATCGCCCATTAATGGCCCATTCTCACCCAACGTATCGATACCAGATGTTTCATTGGAAGAGGAGGAGGCCCTTATTATTTTTGAGTTTTGGACATACTGGAGGGTTGATTAAAACAAAATATGCTTTAAAATGCTTATTGAACAGAAGCAAATCTATTGCACAGACTTCAACTTTTCAAACAGTTTTTACAAATAAGTTATGCATGAAATACAAAAAATAAAATTTGTTTATCAAAATCCTTAAAAAACTATGCGGGAGGGGATGAGAAACATGTTTATTTTTTTACTCGGCCTAATATGTGTCAAGATCACTGGGGAGGTGGGTGGATGACTGACAGACTTGCCGCTTGATTTGATGACTAAAAGTGATATGTTTCTGTTTACTTAGTCTTCTTTGAGTTCTAGTTGAAATGATTCATCATTGTGATAACAGCACTGCCAAACACAGCATCTGTTGGAGTCTATAAGTGAAATGAAGGCTTGCCAAGAATTCCGGACTTAGTAAGAATCTTTTATCTTTCAAATAAACTTACACAATCAACTTTTACTACTAATTTTGGAAAATCTGAATTCATCAAATTATAAGCAAATGTTGAAATCAAACTCATCCAAATATTCCTCTTTAGGGAAATTTCCCAATGTACAGTTTATTAAAGTTCTTTTAAATTAAACATACATCAATTTGGGAAATTTTAGGAAATGCAAACAATGGCTATTATCATCTCTAATTTTATATCATATTAAATTATGAATAAAGCTGAATTTCAATTTGGGAATATGTTCCACCAATTGAATAATTTCCAATTATTGCACACAGACAGACAGGCGGGATTTCCATGAAACATGGAAAGAGTCAAAAAATCAACTTCACTTCTGAACTTCATTTTCACAATCAAGTCATTGCGTATATATGTGTGGATCATGATATAAACTTTTTTTACCATATCCTGTATCATTTTTGGTGTTATTCAGAAGATGCAGTTGAACTACCAAAACTAAGTTTAACAGGGGTGTGAGAGTCAAGTCATAAAAAGAGCTGTAAAAAGCTGAAAATGGTCACAAAATGCCAAAAACTGGCTGAAAATGAAAGAAAAAGTTGAAATTATGACTCTTTTGAAGCCATTAAAAAAAGCTGAAATCAGCTAAAAAGCTGAACTCTCACACCCCTGGTTAGAAAAGGTGTATTCTAAATTGTTTTTATTTTAAAACAAAGAGCACAGAACCAGCAAGGTAAAAACATTATTTTCGAATGTACTATTGTAGTTATGCAACTTATGCTACCTTTCAAAATAAAATAGAATTGAGTTTTTGCAATATGGTGGACAACAATGAAGGTCTATCTTTGTGGTAACACAGGTAACAAAAATACAATTTTTTTCAAATATGTTGTAAAGAGATATCTTAATTTATATGTCATTTTGAATTTTCCTCATTCACATTGTACATAATCAGAAAATAATCACAAAAATTTAACATTGACTTCTGTCTATTAAAATCAAAAACTTCTGGGATGGGAATTTCTTTAACATTGGACAAAAATTCAAATGATCTGCGAATGATTTACATTATGGCATCTTTGATAATAACAATCAACTACAAAATATTGTAAACATTGACCAAACACTGGAATTTTGTTTGGCATGTTGATCTTGGGTATGAGGCTCTTCTCTAACTAAAACATTCCTTTTACATCATAGATTGCAGATAAAACAAAATACAGTACAAGTAATTTGCCATTAATTATTATCTTACAAGATAGCTAAACATGACAAACAACAGGTTTCGATGTTGAAAATCTAAGAAACGCCCTAATTTGGAAAAATACACCCAATTTTTCCCTTCAAGTTTAATACCGACATCTCCACACAGGCAAACATTTTGTAAATACTGTTTGACAATTATTACAAAAATATTCCAAACTGATCCAGCTCAGTGATCACAGCCCGTTGCCCTTTCTACCTTGTTCATATCATCGCTAGGGTAACTGTGCCAAGTTTTGATTGTGACGTTAGATAACAGTCTATGCATACAAAACTATGAAAATTGAACACTGTCTTCCTGTTAACTGTTGACTGCGATGTCATGACGATATATTGGAAAAATCAAAACCTTAATTCCCAGATTTAAAATTTTGAATGAGCGTGCGTAATTGAAACAAAACAGTTTTAACTGAGCACTGAGCAGAGTAAATATTTATAAACATGCTCTCATAATTTTTGTTTCATCTATTTACTAACTTTTTTTATACAATTCCATTTTGTTGAAAAATTGCCCAAATATGGAAAATTTATTATCGCTTAAGAGTGTATATTTCAAAAAACAAAAGATTATAAGGAGAACTTCCTCAAGATTTAAAACTTAGAGAAATTTTTTTTTTTCCCAAAATGTCTTTTCATAAAAGAAACTAACCTTTTTTATTGAACCTCATGTGACTTTGATGAAAACACCTTTTAGAGTATTAAAATGTCATATGTTATACACAATGTAGGTTTTCAAGAATAAAATATCCTTATGTTTCTTCAAATCAAAAATATCTTCAATGTGTTCAACTTGAGTGTGATCAAATTTCCCAATTAAACCATTCTACTTGAATATTTTATACATTTCTGTATCAGACCAAAATTTACAAAGTAATTTCACGAAGGTAGAAACTTATCTGTTTTTGTTTTCTTTTGTAATATTTTCTTAAAACAGGTTTAAAACGGGAAATTGTGATATTTTAATGTTGATAATATAAAGTTAGCCTATAGATGTTATGAAATAAATTGACCCCAATTTTCTTGCATTCACTGGAGTATTTTTAGAGAAGTTCTGAAGTCTAACTTATTCACAAAGTTTTATGAAATGGAACCTAAATCTAAACGTCTCCTTCCGAGTTCAAGTCTATCCAAATCCAAATTTATTCTTTACTTTCAAAACATATTTTTAAGACAATTCTCAATGATTTTTAAGTCACTTAAGAAATCTCTGGAGAATTCCTTAAATATTGTAGAAATAATAGATTTACCTGTGCTAATAATGAATCGTAAATAAAAACAATAAGGTCACTATGCATGTTTTTGAGAAAGAACCATTTCAAAAACTTTGTTTTCCAAAACTTTACATTTTACAAATGGTAAAAGGTTTAGTTTTTTGGGGTTTTTTTTGGGAGGGGGGGGGGTTAGGAGGGGGTACTTTAAAATACTAAAATAAGATTAGGCTTAATTAAATTTTGATATGTATTAGAGCTTTTGTATGTACACAATTTCAACAATGTCCCTCGATTACTTCTTAGTTTTTACATTTTCAATAGACTCTATGGTCCATACACATATGTTCAAAAGAGGTTTAAGATTTAGACTGGTTTAAAGTTAGACCAAGTCCAAGTCAAAATTACTACTGCCATAAAAGGATCTTTCGAAGCATTTTTGAACTGCAACCACTTTCAAACTTTTAAAGATTCAACTACAAATCTTAAAAACAAAACAAAAATGTGACTTGAGGAAAATATATTTAGCTGTGAAACAAAATTTCACTTTTCCAGGTTTAACTTTAAACCGTGTCTAATTGAAAATATAAACCTACAGGTTTTAAGTAAAATCTAAAAAGTAAAGTACATTATGTTGACCTAATTTCTACCTGAAAATCTATTGTGATTCTCACTAAATCATGATGGAATCAAGATATATACATAGATGAAATTTGATGGTACATAAAAGATAAGTCTGTAGTGAAAATTTCAATCCCCTGAGTAAAGTCACTAAAAATAAATTTTCTATGGTGCCCACTTTATAAACGTACCCACTGCCCAAATCCATATTAAAAGTTTGCTGTTCGCTTATTCCACTTTGGGGGTATAGTTATACACCCAGGCAGTAAATACAAGCAATTTAATGCAGTAAATTCAGCCTCTCATCATTTTCTCCTTTTTAAATATTTGCAAAGACCATGTTATATGGATTTAAATGACATCTCAATGAACTTCACTCAGTTTCCAGAAGTCAAGTTATGCTCCGTCAAAGGTTGTCAGGGAGTAAAAATGTATTTATATATAAATATATGAATATGAATGAATGAATATTATATCGCTCATTCCGAAAAATCGGGTGCCAATAGCATGTTTTACGTTCTTTTGTCCACAAAAACTTTTCAGTGCCTTTATCTCTTCCAATACTGCAATTTTCGGCAGAGACTAGGTTTTAAGGCGCTATAGAGTTTTGCTCCCCTTAATCGCTCCCCTTAATTATTCTGGGAGAGTGGTCTAAAGCTCTCCTAAAATTTGATCTGTCTGTAGTCAGTTCCTTTATATTCCTCTTCATTTGCTCTCCTTAAAACCTCCAGGAGAGCTTTTTATTACTCTTCTGTTCATTTTAAAACTTAGTCCCTGTTTCGGGTAGGGCTTGTCAAAATCTACTTGGTCATATATGGTTTGTCATACTTTTAATGCCATTATGACTCTGATTTATGCCTTCAAAGTAGCGAAAAACGTAAAAAATAGCTAAAAATGAGTTTCCATCGCAAAAGTGTTACTTTTGGACATGCTCATTTTCTTTTAGTTTATAATACTTTTTCAAGCTTATTATAATTTTTAGACAGATAAACGATCAGCATTTTGTATCTGAACAATGATTTCCAAATTTGATGACATCTTTCCATAATTCAAAAACGAAATTCATTTTTCCACCAACATCGTGTGAGCTACGTTACTTAAGTTTGGCATACCATTATTTGATGGGGAAAAACAGCAATTCCAACAAAATTTAAGTATGCTGACAGCAAACATTCCAGTGAATTTGAAAACCATAATAGAAAATGTCAAATTTATTCATGTTTGACGAAAGAAAGTGTTGAACATGAAAATTTCAAACGACCATGTTAAGAAATGTGAGCTACGTAACCATATATCTCAGTAACCATAGGAAATCAGTGTTTATCATTGAAGGGGCTACCTTGCCTAAAGAAAGATTAAATAAATAAATAAATAAATTGCAGCAATTCCATTTTAGTATGTGATAGAGATATACACTACTACTTCGTTTATATTAGAATTTACTAAGTAAATGGTCTAATGTATGTTTTGTGCATTAAAACATGCAAAAACAGTGAGCTACGTTACCGTGATCTACGTTACTACTGACCTCTACAGAACTTATAACTACCGTTTCATGACTTTTCTATGCACTAACAGTGCATATGAAGGATACACTTGACTACAAATGCAAAATATTAGCGAGTATCAATACTTAAAAATTGAGCAGGTAACGTAGCTCACCCATTGCCCACCACGTAAAAATGGGTAAGTCTTTGTAACAGAAAAAATATAGAAGTGGCGTTGACAAATCACTTGGATTCAATGTCCATGACTAGTTTACTAATAAAAAACGCTTAAAAGAAAAATATTTGAGCAACTTTATTTTTTCATTTTTTTCAACTGCATTGGCACCCGATTTTTCGGAATGAGCGATATTATAACTGAGATAAACACATTCAAAGATCAGTATAAGCCCTATACTTTCTGTTGATTATCCTAAATATATTTCATATTTTCGATCATTCTCTTGAAATGAAATTTTGCCGGTAGCTAGAAGTAAGCACAAGGATTGTGAATCTGTCAAGCATTTTCCGATAATAACAGTAGATCCTCAGTAGGCCTACTTGAAATCAAAAAACTTTTCTGTACTTATTTAATAATATTTTAGTCAAAAGTTTAAGCATGTGTGTACAGTGGAAAATACCCTTGATCTCTAATTTTAGATCTGGTGCGCATGCTACTGGGATAGACAGCGCATGTGAAAGTTGTTCGATCCATCCCAGTCAATGCCCTACAGTAGGAAGTTTAAGAGGGATAAAACAGTGGGAAAACGGTATGGTAGGCCGTCAAAGATTGCTGATTTTGTTTTGCTTTGATTCTACGTGTAATATTTATTTGATTGTAGTCAAAGAATATTGATCAATTTATCATGTTTCTTCGTTTATCTCGATGGATTTCTTTTGAATTTTTGCTTGAATTGCCTTTTCCACATCATACCCCAGATTCTGTGATTTTCGCAGAAAATCCGCAAACGCGGAGGACTTCGGTCGGACCTTACCATAGCCTAATTGTAAATCATCTATAGTATACCCTAGATTGATATTCAACATTGATATATAGGCCTATATATATTTTTTTTTAGAGTCACCAATTTGTTACCATTCCTATTCTCAGGGTTTATTTTTATTTCAATTCAGGCCATGTACAACACTCTTAATGAGCGTGAACAGTGTGAGCATAAACAATGTCAATCGATATCAACTTCTAAACTGCAAATTATGTGTGCATGAATAAGTGCTTCTGTACACAGAAGTGCTCAACAACAAGTGTTGCCCCGATAAGCCATTGGCGTACCCAGTTGAGGTGGGGGTTGGAGGGAGGTTTGCCCGCAAGATTGTAAAAATCATGCACAATCAGCCTGTTTTTCATGAATTTTCCTACTCAACCCCCCTCAAAATCGGCCAAATTCCATTCAGCCCCTGCAAGAAAAAATCCTGGGCACGCCAGTGTATTGTAATGGTAACTAGGACTCGGGACTAGGAGCAGCTTGGCATGCATTCACATCACCTGCATAAAGGCAAGGAAGTTATAGGGGGGAACAGGCTAGGTTTCTCCGCCATTTTGATTTCATCGCCGTGTTAATCCTATGGGACGGCAGCCATCTTGGATTGTCGCTCATGGAGGGTGAGTTATTGTACCTCCGGCATTTTACGGCTCCGCGTGCAACACTTCGAGAGTCTTCGCAACAGATTAGCGGGAAAATTGGCG